>CAUYON010065070.1:0-12488 GCA_963573935.1 Arctocebus calabarensis
TTGTTAAATGTAGAGTATCAAATGTCTTTATACAGTGATCAAGAAAATGCCATGAAGGCTATCTCTAACAGTACGATGAAAATATTTCTGATTGTATATGAAGCACATTCTGCCCTATGATTGCACCAATGTACACAATTAAAATTATTTAAAAAAAGAAGTTTTGGGGGAAATATTTACCAATTGAGGTCTAGGGTAATTATTCTTTAAATTCCTTTCCTTTTATTTTCCTTAAGGACAGAGCAAATCTATTTCCAATGCTTTACCTCTTTAATAATACGTGAATTGTATCAGCAGAAATCCAGAGATAAATACCTGTTGTTTGGGGTTTCAAAAGGACAGGCTTTAAATAGCATTCAAGGGCATATTTGTTACTGTAAAGAATTGATTTGTAAAAACACAGTTACTTTTAATTCCCCTAAAGATCTCGTGGCAGCCTGAATGATATCTAGGGGCTGACCTGTCCACCCAACTGTATCATCTTTAATTTCCTCTTTTTTATCATAATTACATTTCTAGCTGAGATAGAAATCAAGAGATACCTCTGTTCTGAAATGAAAACTGTCTGTCTTCAAAATGTTTAATACACCGTTTCCTTTTTTCCAGAGAATATGTTTCCATTTAGCTTAAGATAGAAGGCTACACAAATAAAACAGCAAAGTTCTTATCACAGTCTAAATATAAACCAAAATTTTAAATCGAAAGTATACATACAATGGATTTGAGACCAAAACAAATAAAGATGTACAAGATGAAAATGAATAAGCCTTTATGACTTAATCAAGGTCTTCAAGAAAGGAGCAAGAGGGTTTTCAAGTCTTTCAAAATCAAGACTACTCCACAGACAGGCCAAAGGAAACAGAAGCTTAGATAACAGTTGCTACTCCAGCTGCAAATACAGTGTACCTTGCATTCCTGTCTGGCCGTATTTTTGGGGTTTCCAATCTTTCAGTTGGTTGGCTGCACATGAAGGCCCAATAATTCGGGTGCCCCTGTTAGATGAAAAATAAAAAAAGAGACAAAAATGAAAACAAAAGATGTTCATGGGAGGGAAAAGGATTACTAATAATAGGCACCACAAAAGCCAAGATTCATACAAATTCCAAACAAGTGTTTCAAACTAATTCTCATAAAGTAAATGTTTCTTTCCTCAGCTAAAGTAATTTACTGAGGAAAGAAATTTATGGTGGGTTCAAAGGACTTTAATTTGGCTTTAAATCCTATTTGTATTGAATTGAGTACGGAGACTTTCTAGTTAACTCCCTGGATATTTATATTTCAAAGACATGTCAAAATTTACATCTCCAAGAGACTGAGAAAGGCTTGGAGATTCAGCCTAACGTTCTTGTTTAAATTAGATTTTCCACATTTACCAATAGGACAAATGTTTAAGATGAGAGTTCCTCAAAATTTTTTTTTCTTTTTAATATAGCCAGTTAATTTATTCCAAAAGTGATTCAAACCTATACAAGAAACTAGTTTACATACATGTGTCCCACGGTTAATCTAAATTTTGAAAGAAAAGAGAAACTCTGACCACCCTATCCACCTTGCTGGACTAGATCCTACAAACGGGAGGTTCCTGGGAGATCTGAGAATAGAGCTTGGTGAAAATGTTTACATTTATTTGCTGGTTTTTATCACTTCCCCCAGTATCTCTTTTGCAGGTTCCTAAAGAAGCAGAGTGATTTGTTCTTCAGCTTGGCTCACCAGAATTATAGGAGTGAAGGGAATTTTCCTGCTTCCCAACATTCCGAAGACTTGATAATCTGAATCTATAAAACAAATGGACAGATTAACAGGAGAAAAAGCATATGAATTTATTAGACAGATGAGTGTACCAGAACCGCACAAAATGTGAGACTCAAAGAACTTCGAGATAAATGAAGTTTGAAGATTGAGGCTCCTGGGAAGATGCTGGTAATAGATTATAGACTGGTGAAGGCAGGTAAAGTGTGGTGAGCAAAGATTGTCTTGGTATAAAATCGTTTAGGCAACAGCCATCAGGAAACAGGTGACTCTGCCTGTGGTAATCTCTCCCCTGGGGAGGTGTCAGATCTGTATCTGTCTTTAAGCACATAAAAAGACCTCCAAGAGAAACTTTTGCTTGAATCTACTATTTATCTTATTAAGGGAGTTAGATATAAGTTTTCCTTTACAAAAGGACAATGTTCAGCGCTGTTCTTGTTACAGCAGTGGTGATGGCTTGAGGTTGTTGCTGAAATACCTAAAGAAAGCAAGAGCAAGTGAAGTTTTAATAAGAAAGGAAAAGTTTATTTTAATGGTTTGGACAGAAAAGCAGCCCATTCTAGCAACCACTCTCCATTCTAGCATTATGGAGAGTGCAGTGCAGAAATTTATACACAGTTTTTGAGGGATGTCAGTGTCAAATGCTTCTTGGAAGTTCCCAGGGTCTTGATCCACTCTGTTCCTGTAACAATTGGCATCTGTATGTCCTCATCAGAAAGTCCCAGGGTTATTAATCAGTCCTCCAAAACATCCAGCTGCCCCAAACAGCCCACCTTCAAGGCCTTTCACTTCCAAGGTCTCCATTAGCCCCATTCCCACCACAGCCCAGGTCAGCTCAACTCAGGCTAGTCCAAAATAGCCTAAATGCATCTGTCATCCACCTGCTCATGTCTAAATAACTGCCTAACCTAACTCTCTTGTGTGCAATTCTCTAAATTATCACCTTGCACGAAATACGTTCTAAGGTAGCATATCCTGGTCTCTCACACTGACCCCAGCTGCAAGGAAAATAAGAAATGCTAACATTTGGCAGTGCTCATAGCTCAGTGGGTAGGGCGCTGGCCATATACACCAAGGGTGGTTGGTGGGTTTGAGCCCAGCCTGGGCCTGCTAAAGAACAATGACAACTGCAACCAAAAAATAGCTGGGCGTTGTGGCGGGTGCCTGTAGTCCCAGCTACTTGGGCTGCTGAGGCAAGAGAATAGCTTAAGCTCAAGACTTTGAGGTTGCTGTGATGCCACGGCACTCTACAGAGGGTGACATAGTGAGACTCTATCTTATAAAAAAAAAAAAGAAAGAAAAGAAAGAAAGAAATGTTAATATTAACTGCATGTCCCATGTGTCTAACTAAAGATTGGTGACTTACTAAACAAAGGAGAGTGATGAATATTGGTGACATGTATCTGCTATACCATAAGATTTAATAGGATTCACAATCTGCAAGTTCAGTGATACATTTTTCTTTTACAAAATATGAGAGTCACAAAGTAATAAACTTCCTGTGATCACTAACAGCTTCTATTGTGTGCAACAACAAAATATCCCTATACATATTTAATACTTAATCTATACATGTTCAATACGTCCCTTTAAAGTGTTGATGTGAAAGGAATCTTTTTAAATAACAATAACAATGTTTAAGATAAGGACTAGAAACAAAAACCTCATAAAGAATGAATGAAGATAAATACATTCAGAAAAGAAATCAGATGATTGCTGCAATGAAATATTGAGCAATAATAATAATGCAAAAAAAGTAACATTCACATTGTCAAATATGAGTATATTATAGAATGCTTTGACTCTGAGGTTCAGTATGGATTCATCATTTAACTTCTTATTATTTTTTTCCAAAGTCTCAAAAAATAGACAACTAATATTTATAAATAATAAAACATAATTTCAAAAAACAGATCATGCCAAATCTTATAGACAACAGAAAAAGAAGAAATACTTCAAAAGAATTCTACTTCAGCTGGATGCACCTGATATTAAAATTGGAAAAAAATATATTATTCTAAAGGGAAATTACAAATTACAAAAAATACATTATTGTAAAGGGAAATTATAAATGAGGATGCAATATCCTAAACAACATATTGACAAGTTGAATTAAAAATTAATGTTTAAGTAATGTACTTTGGTCAAAATTAAATCCAATTTATGTGAAAATTAGTCACTATTTTCTTTTCTTTTTTTTCTTTTCCTTTCCCTTACCCCTCCCTCCTTCTCTGTCTGCTCTCCCCTTCCCCCATGCCCTCCTTTGTCATTAATTGTCATTAATTGTCCTTATATCAAAGTTAAAGACATAGGATTCATACTTCTTCATTACTGTGATGTTTCACTAAGAATAATGTGTTCCACCTCCATCCAGGTTAGTACAAATGCTGCAAAATCTAATCTCCATTTTCCTTAATGGCTGAATGGTATTCCATGGTATACATACACCACAGCTTGCCAATCCATTCCTGGGTCGAAGGACATTTAGGCTGTTTCCACATTTTAGCGATTATAAATTGGGGTGCAACAAACAGTCTAGTACAATTGTCTTTTAATAAAAGTTTTTTTTTTTTCCTTCTGGATAGATGCCCAGTAATGGGATTGCAGGTTCAAATGGGAGGTCTAGGTTGAGTTCTCTGAGGTTTCTCCATACTTCCTTCCAAAAAGGTTGTATGAGTGTCCAGTCCCACCAACAATGTAAAACTGTTCCTTTCTCTCCACATCTGCACCAGCAACTACAGTTTTGAGATTTTGTGATATAAGCCATTCTCACTGGGGTTAAATGATATCTCAGGGTGGTTTTAATTTGCATTTCTCTAATAATTAGGGATGATGAGCATTTTTTTATGTATTTGCTAGCCATTCATCTGTCTTCTTTAGAGAAGGTTCTGTTCATCTCTCTTCCCCGTTGATGTATGGGATTGTTGGTAGTTTGTTTCTGTTTTTGTTTTTTTATTTTAATTTTTTATTAAATCATGGTTGCATTCATAAATGCAATCATGGGGTACAATGTGCTGGTTTCATATACAATTTGAAATATTTTCATCAAACTAGTTGACATAGCTTTTATGGCATTTTCTTCATTATTATGTGCAGACATTTATATTCTACATTTAGTAAGTTTCACCTGGATTGTTGGTTTTTTCATGTGGAGTAATTTAAGTTCTGTATAGATCCTAGTTACTAAGCTTTCGTCTGATTCAAAATATGCAACTATCCTTTCTCATTGGGTAGGTTGTCTATTTGCTTTGGTTGTTGTCTCCTTGGCTGTACAGAAGCTTTTCAGTTTAATTACGACCCATTTGTTTATTATTGCTGTTGTTGCTATTGCCATGGCAGTCTTCTTCATAAAGTCTTTCCCCAGGATGATATCTTCCAGTTTTTTTCCTATTTTTTCTTTAAGGATATTTATCATTTCATGCCTTAAATTTAAGTCCTTTATCCATCTTGAATCAATTTTTGTGAATGGAGAAAGGTGTGGATCCAGTTTCAGTCTTTTACCTGTGGATATCCAATTCTCCAGCTCCATTTATTGAATAGGAAATCTTTCCCCCAGTGAATGTTCTTGTTTGGTGAGAAGAATTTTTTTTAAAAAAAACACTCACATGTTGTAGTTGGAAAAGTGTCCCTGGAATTGTGTACATTTTATTGCTAAATAGCATCTAAATGATCCCATTAAAGAATTTTTCATATTTTAATGCTTAAAACATTTATAAATAGAATTGAAAATGAATCTTTTCAAAATATTCCAATGCTGTACTAATAATTTTACAATACATTTATTAAAATATAAAAAAGGAACACATGTTTAATTTGGATAAGTTAATTTTTATTGACATGTGAATAAATGAAATTTCAGCAGCTAAATTCAAACTCCAAAGTTTTGAATATCCACAGGTGGGAGGAGAACATAGTCAATAATGTATTTCTTTCACTGGTATGTTCATGACCTTACAAAGATTTTTCTTTCTAAGTTATGATAGACTTTAAAATTACATGTCAACAACCATTATTATATTTACTAAGGCACACATTTTTATCATTAATTTTGTGCTAATTTTATATTATTTTTAGTATAATTAATGTATCAATAATACACAAAAATAAAAGTGTTTATAAATATTCATCATTTAATATTAATTTGATGTATATTTTATAACTTAATGGTATGGTTGTATATGTCAATTTATCCAACCAAGTAACATATGAGGAGTGCACTTATATTACTTTTAGTGATGATGGATAATCAAAAAGGTTTGGAGAATGGTGTTTTCCAAAATGCTTTCTCTGTATCATAGGGATGTATTTTATATATTTAAATGCAGAAATAAGAGAAATATAGTGTACTAATATTTAATGTATGCACTGAAATGGGAAAACTCATATTTTGTGTTTGTCAGAAAGTCCCCAGGTATGTGTTCTAGTTTCTGGACTAGAAACAAGAATTTAGATGCTTTATGAGAGGTCTTTATGCATGTCATGAACCTCCTGTGGGACTAGCAGAATGAGTTTCTTGGACCTGTGGTCTCAGCCTCTAGCAGACTCTTGCACATCAATGTCAGGATTACAGTGAGCAAGTTGCCAGCCGGGGAAAGCACCTCACTCAATGCTGCACGTATTCCTACTTACCAGTTTGCCTAACTGTTTAGAATCAAAATTTTGGGTTTCTGGCAGCAGGGTTAACAAGATCTTTGAAGACAGGGTTAGGCTTAATTTTATTCACCTTTCAGGAACAAAACTAAATACTTTGCTAATGCCTTAAGTGTGTGGGTCAAAAATTTTCAGTCTTTGGAAAAAGGAAAATTAGCCAACAAAGGACGTTTCTATAGCCCAGAGACAGGGATGAGTGTGTGTTTATATATTTGTGTTTGTGTGTGTTCAATTGTTTTTGTCACAAATTAATGCAATGGTACTTTGGTATCATTTTCTTGGCCCCACAATGGATTGCTTTTCAAACTTTTATAACTTGTTCTTAATGCCACCAGAGATGTCAGTTTCCCATTATCTTTTCACATTAACTTTTGGTTTAAACTTTTCCGGACTGTTCTTTATGTTTCAAACTTAGTTGATTATAACTGAAAGTCACTGACAAGAAACTTGGGAATTTCCTCCTCTAGGTCCGTCCCGTTTTTCCACATCGAGGTCACATTTTTCCACTTTGTGGCAAGCGTGATGCTTAGCTTTGAGTTGCTTAACATTCAAGCAAATGCAAAGTGTTTGAGGTTCAATTTACAAATGCAAAGTACCTTTATCTTTTTAAAAATTTCAACTAGAAATTTCATCAAGGCATTTAAAGTTTGATCTGGAAGGAGATAATCCCACAGATACAGTAACTATGATAACCTTTGGTAAGTACGTTTCCAGCACTATGGACAAAGTTAACTTAAAAGCAAATTATTTAGTTTAGGAGATAACGTTTGGAGGGTCAGATTTCAAGTAGGTATCAAGGAAAAGAGTGCTGGGGATAGAGATATGCAAGGTGCTTTATGTAACTTTTAGTTCATTGATTGATATTTATGGAAAACTTATTGCATGCTAGCCCTGTGTTATAGCTCAGGAAACACAGAGAAACTATTTGAATCCCAGACTTAAAGCACTGCTATAGGAGACAGGCATTTAGAAAAGAGGCAGAATGCTTAGTGCAATTTTACGAAGTTCTTCAAAAGCTCTTCAAATTTTACGAGTGTTGCATGAATGCTGATGCAGACATTTCCCTTAGGCTAGAGCTTCAGGAAAGATACCCCTGGGAAACAATGAGTAAAAGACTATGGTGGTTGGTATTTAGTCTTAAATAATGAGTAGAAGCCTATGGTGACTGGTATTTGTAAAAGGAGAGATAAGTGTAGCGAGAGTAGGTGTGGGAACCAGGGCGTAAAGAGAAACAAGGTACTTCTTAACTGTAGAGTACTTTTAAAAGGTGAATTTAGAGCAATCCTTAGTGGGTTTTGTGGACTGAATTATGTCCCCCCAAATTCATATTGACTCATTAATTCCCTATGTGACTGTATTTGGAGCTGGGGCATTTAGGAGGTAATTAAGGCTAAATAATCTCATATGGGTGGGGTTTTAATGTGGTAGGATTAGTGGCCCTAGAAGAAGCAGAAGAGATGTCTCCTCCCACATGAGGACAGCAAAAAGTCTGCCGTCTGCAAGTCAGAGAGAGCCCTTCCCATGCAGCTCTGCTGGCACTCTGAAATTGGACTTCCAGCCTGCAAAACGGGGAAAATAAATTTCTGTTTTTAAATTGCTGTGTCTACTGTATTTTGTTATGGCTGCTCAGGGTGCCTAAGATAGCTGTCATCTACTTCATCCTTTGAACTGATTATTATGATGATAAATAATGTGTTAATGAGACCAGCAGCTCCTATTGATTGAACACATACTATACATCAGGCATTCTGTTAGAAGATTCATAAATAGCCACTTAATTGTCAAAACAACTAAAAGGTAGTTTTTGCCTACAGCTGAACCAGTCAAGTCACAGAGTGATGAAGTGATTTGCTCAAGATCACACAGCAAGGACGTTGTGGACCATAACAAAATCCAGACTGGCTGCATGGGTCTAAGACTTTCTCTGTTCTTCTGGACAGTCACCTAGCTCCTCCTTGCCTATCTGCAGTGATTACACTTCCTTCAAAGATAGCTCGCTCCAGTGCTAAAAGTGATTCATACTTGTTTTCTAGTATGTTTTTATTGTGTTCAGCTAGAACCTGTTTCTGTATTATTTTTATCTGTTGTTCCTGGCCCATCCTTGCAGTAGTATTTCATTCTTCATAACAAGATTTAATCGTGTTTTTTAGTCTATCTTCCCTTAGGATGAACCATATTCAGTTGGTAGACCATTGTCTATGAGCTTGTTTCTCCCTGTGAAGTCATAGCACTTTGGTCCTCATAGGACTTTTGGACCTGGAATAGCCTTTGATTTTATTTGAAAGTTTTCAAAGAATTATTCAAGTTTTGAAGCAGTGTAACTATGTGCCTTGGACCTGCTTTGTCCATATTTGCTATAACTGCCCACCACAAAAAGCCCAAAGTCATGCCATGAGTACATCACAGATGCTACAAAGATTTCCAGACCTTAAACACACACACACACACACACACGTACACACGAAACAACAACAAAAAGAAGAAGTCTGGGGGCAATGCCAAGGAAGAGCAAGGTGCATCTTCCTCAGCTTTCTGCTAAATTATCTTCAGATGCCAGAAGCAGCTCTCTGTCATTTCAGAAAGTTCCATCAATAGTTCTGCCATCTTCTTCCCCTTTCTCCATAATGGGTCTGGTCTTCCCTCATCCAAGGGATTGATGGGACAAAGATGCTATTCTATGCCCCTTCCTCTCCAGTTCCCTCTTCCTTCTTTCATAGACTTGCACCTGCCCAAGTTTCTGCATTCCCATTTACAACAAAGACCCTGTTCTTAGTTTGTTGAGACAACTGGAGACAACTTAACATTGAATTTGGGTGCAATTGTGTGAAGGATAGGCTTGGTAGTCAAGGGAAAGGGGCAGTTCTTGGTACACTACAAGAAATTAGTTTGGAATGCTCTTTTGGGGAAGCTCCTGTAGCTCAGTGGGTAGGGTGCCGACCACATACAATGAGCCTGATGAGTTCGAACCTGGCCTGGGCTTGCTAAAACGACAATGACAACTGCAACAACTACAAAAATAGCCAGGCATTGTGGCGGGTAGTCCCAGCTATTTGGGAGGCTGAGACAAGAGAATTGCTTGAGCCCAAGAGTTTGAGGTTGTTGTGAACTGTGATGACATGGCACTCTACCCAGGGTGACAGCTTGAGAATCTGTCTCAAAAAATAAATACATAAAAAAAAAGAAATAAAATGCTCTTTTATCATAATTAAAGAGAGTTTTCAGCTCATTTGCCATCTCAGTGGATTCTTTTCTTGAGCTTCCATTTGTTAGTTCTTTTCTCAAAGTGGAACACTTATAATTGAATCTAATATTCCAGATGTGACCTGATTAGGTCAGTATACAATACGACATTTAATTCTTTAAAATTAAGTCTCATCAAAGTCACTTTTGGCTTGCAGACCTCATTGATTCCCTTTCTTGCTATTTGCCAATGGTGCTAAATTTATACGGAAGGCCTCACCACCCCTGACCCCAACCATCCCAATTTCCTTGCATGGGACTAATGATGCACAAACTTCCCAGGATCCTTCACCATTTCCCAGACTTTTCTTTGCATGCACAATTATATGTTTTTAGACTTTCATTTCTTCTTTCCCACCTCAAAAGAAGTTTCTAATTCTCTATCTTTTTTTATTTTGATTAGAATATTCTTCCTCTTCAGTCCCTTCTCAGGTTCACTTACCACCTTTTATCGTAATTGTCTTTTAAGGACATGTCTCCCCAACTGTAGGCATTTTTGAAATATAAAGGGCAGAAATTACATATGGTTCACTTTTGTTTCACCCTCTTTGATTTTCTGCCTAGTCCATTTAGATGTTTAAAATTTTTACTCATAATAAATTATTGTAGAATTGATTTATATTAAGTATTTAATTATAACTACTATATTTCTACTATTCTGTAAAATACTGGATGACTTGTTAGACATACTTTTTAAAATTACTTCACTTTTGATTAAATTAATTAACAAAATACCTATAGGAGTGTTGTTCCTATAGTAGTAACCCATTCTGGCAGAACTGGCAGGTAGTTTGTATTTTCATAGTTTTTTAGGGGGGAGGAGTTAAATTTTTGTCATCTTCCACCTATACCTTGGAATTGTGGAATTATAGTTTTAGAATATTACCAAATAACAAACACCCTAATAATTTTAAAATAAGGAAATTGTGGCTCAAAAAATTGCAGTTGCTGCAGTTATGACAGCTAGTTAGCAGGAGAGCTGGAATCAAAATGCTGGTCTTCTGTATCAAGTCTTCTTTTTCCTTTTTTAAAAATGTGCATTATTTCATTTGCTGCTATTATTTAGCATTCATCTTTCATAAACATGCGTTTAGCCTCTTTTTACTATATCTTACCTTAGCTGCAGGGTGGTTCATGTTAACACAGGATTGGAAGCTAAACTGCTGGCTTTGCATTTTTCTAGGTTGGTAACCTTAGATAATAGTTCATGCATTTGGCCCTTAGTTTTCTTATCTGCAGAATCGGTTTACCAATTGTTTCGACCACATATATTATTGTAAAGGTTAAAATATATAATATAATAAGGTACTTTGATCAGCACATATGCAAGCACTCCATATACTTTCTGCAATTATGATAATCACATACTATTCCATGCTCTTTCACCTATCACTAACCGTTTGGCTGCCCACTGTAGCTGCTGTCATTGTAGCTCACACCATTGGCCAATATCTTAGATTCTCTCCTGTGTAACTTTAAGTAAACTTTTAAATTTCGAACTAATTTTAGACTTACAGAAAAGTTGCAAAAATAGCACAAAGAATTACTGTACACTGTCCACCCAACTTCTGCCGATGATAACACCTTATATAACCATTGTGAATTTGTCAAAGCTAAGAAATTAACATTGATAACATATCATTGAAGAAATTACAGATCTCAGTTGCCATTTACTAAGTTTTCCACTGAGGTCTCTTTCCTATTCTGGAATCCAGTCTAGGATACAGCACTGAATTTAGTACTCTTCTTTTCTTTTCTTTTTTAAATGCTTCTTTTAAAACAGACACCCGTGATTGGACTTGGGAGTGCTAATATGGGCTATTTCATCCAGAGGTACCATTACCTCTTTCAAGACCAGGATGCTGTGCTTCAAGAACACCTAATCACCCCAATCTCCAGGCAGAGACCAAAGTGAACAGAGGAGATAATTGGTTTCCCTACTTGAAAGCTGCACTTTCAGCAGTTAGGGAGCAGATGGGAATAAATAGAAGGTGAAGGAATGGGGCTGCTGATCAGAAAGTCTCGTCAGCCTTGTGGGATTCAGTCCAGGTACACGGCTCACAAGAAAAGAAAGCAAATGTGGAAATCTTTGAGCATTCATGAAGTGAGAGGGACTTGTTCCTCTTATAGAGAGAGTTGTTCACTTATTCCAATATTTATTGCACACTTAACTCTTGTCAGAAATTATTCCTGGTGTTAGATATCATGTAGAATATATGCGAATGGGTTTTTTCTCATATTAAGTCATTCAACAACGTTGATAAAAAATCAATTATAACTTAATAAAAATCATGGCATTCCTTGATTGTAAGTGCCATGAGGACAATGAATACATTATTCTTTTTTTTTACATCATTCGATGCATACTTTTGGCTTTTTTGTTTTCACATATTATATTAATAACTATAATAAAATCATAAATATTGAGTATCTTTTTTTAGTGGATTTTATTTTTATTTATTTTTTCATTTTTTTTACATTCCTTAGGAGCATTCTTTTATTATTATTTTTTTATTGTTGGGGATTCATTGAGGGTACAAGAAACCATGTTACATGGTTGCATTTGTTAGGAAAAGTCCCTCTTACAAACGTGTTTTGCCCCCAAAAGGTGTGGCACACACCAATACCCCAAGACCCCACCCCCCTTACTCCTTCCCTCTCTCTGTTCTTCCTTTCCTCACCCCTCCCTCTTTCTTCCTCTCTCTGCACTCCCCTTCCTTCACCCCCACCGTGTCAATAATTGTCATTAATTGTCCTCATATCAAACTTGAGTACATGGGATTCATGCTTCTCCATTCTTGAGATGCTTTACTAAGAATAATGTGTTCCACTTCCATCCAGGTTAATAC
>CAUYON010065071.1:0-30858 GCA_963573935.1 Arctocebus calabarensis
CTTAGCAAAGTATCTCAAGAATGGAAGAAAAAGTATCCAATGTACTCAGCCCTAATATGAAGCTAATTTATAGCTTTCATATGAAGGCTAAAACCCAATTATAGCACAGGAATACAGGGAAAGGGGAAAGGGAGGGGAAGGGAGGGCGGAGGATGGGTAGAGGGAGGGCAATTAGTGGGAACACACCTACGGTGCATCTTAGCAGGGTACTGGTGAAACTTATTAAATGTAGAGTATCAATGTCTTTATATACTGATCAAGAAAATGCCATGAAGGCTATCTGTAACAGTACGATCAAAATATTTCTGAATGTATAGGAATCGTGCCCTATGATTGCACCAATATACATAATTATGATTCAATAAAATTATTAAAAAAAATTTATTCAGGTGATCAAGCATACAGGCAACATTAAAAATAAACCTAAAAGTTTTTCTACAAATTATCAGTAACTAATTTAAAATATTGATAAATTTTAAACAGAACCAATTAAGCACTCTCATCCTCAAAAGTTCTGCCAAATGAAAGAAAAAAATCCCCTTAAAGACTTATCATTGTATTTGTGATAAAAAAAAAAAACTTATAAGTTTGCATAAAGGACAAAATAGGCCATCTGTAAAATACTTAAAATTAGAAGGCCAGGTACAGTGGCTCATGTCTATAATCCTAGCATTCTGGGAGGCTGAGGCCAATGGTTTGCTTGACCAAGAGCAAGACTCTGTCTCTAAAACTAGCCAGCCATTTTGGTGAGTCCCTGTAGACCCAGCTACTTGGGAGGCTAAAGCAAGAGGATCACTTGAGCCCAAGTTTGAGGTTGCTGTGAGCTATGGCACCACAGCACTCCACCGAGGGTGAAAAAGTGAGACTGTGTCTCCAAAAAAAGAAAAAAGAAAAGCAATTAGAATAGTGTCAGACTCTTTAACAGCTAAATTGAAAGTTATATGATAATAGAGCAATGCTTTGAAAAGTTTGAGAGAGAAATCATTTCCAAAATGAACACTTTACTCAGTTTAATTATCAATCAAGTGTAAAACAAGAACACTCATACCTTCCATTTTGTGAAATACCAAAAAATGCCTTCCACTCATGCTTTTTAAGGAAACTAAATAAGAATACGCCAAAATAAAGGAATATCCCAGGAAAAAGGAATTTCAGTGGACATCAGTAAAAAGAATTCCCAGATTGTTTGGTGAGGGAAAGCCCAAGGACATCAGTTGCACTGTAAAACTAGAGAGCAGAATAGGCGGGAGGATGAAGGACTCCTAGGATGACCCTCAGAAGCCAGAAACAAAACTTAGGCTGCATGATGTGTTTAACTTTATTGACAGGAGTTTCATAAGTTTGGTTGGGTGCAGATTATTAGTAATAACAGTCATAGAAAATCAAGCAGAGAAAAATAAGACAATAACTCAAATAAGGACAAAAGAGTTGTATAATAACGGAAACAAAATTATAGTATATAATATAGCTTATGGGGAAAGTAAATGTTGACATAAACATAACAATGTCGTGAAAAAGGAATTTACGTAAAATGAGATATGACTATAATAGGGAGAGGAAGGTAGGAAGGAGAAAAATGGCATATGAAAGTGAATTTCTCATCATCCTGAGTAGGAAGTAATCTGGTTTAAACAAATAATAATAATAAAGCCCAGATTTGTAATGTGTCCATTTTGGTGATGGAAATCTTCTCACTGTGGCCATTTTAAAGGTAGTAATTTGCCATCTCTGAATACAAAGTTGAGAAAGACCCACACAAGCAGGCTCCAGCACATCACTGGGTTAGATCCAACAAGAGCTACTTTTTATTATTTGATATTAAAACTCTGCATATTTATTACTCGGAAAATAAGAAACAAATACTTGGTTTGAGTAATAGCTTAAAATAAAAAAGAAGAAAAAATCCATTCTTCAATAAAAATACCTAAAAATATGTGCAATAGAAAATCTCAGAGATGAATATCAAGAATACTATACAACTTTACTAAATATATTTTAAAACCAAAGAAGAGACTTTGTTCTTATGTAGGAGACATTATGTAATTAAAATGTTAAACCTTCACAACTTAGTTTTTTTCAATTAATTGAAAGTTCAGCCTCTATCTATTAAGATGACTATATAATCATGGTTGATTCTAAATTTCATCTAAAAGAGTAAGAATTATGAGATTATCATTTCAGAAAAAGTGAAGAGTGATCATTTTCTACACCATATATTTATCATAAAATCATATTTATTTAAAGATTGTTATTTAGTTAAAGATACAGAAATACAGAATAAAGAAATACACAAAAACATCAATGAAAGAAAACAAAATTAAAAAACTATACACATGTCCAGTACCTAATAAATATATTCAAATCAACGTCAAGAAAATGGACTGCTCAAAAATGACATGAGGATCATGGAATATTCCTATAGGGAAAATATTAAGTTGAATTATTAATTTCAATTTCTATTTCAAATACTCTTAAAAATTCGGTTTCTGTGGAAATATCCTAAGTGCCCACCAACCCAGGAATGGATTAATAAACTGTGGTATATGCATACCATGGAATACTATTCAGCCATTTAAAAAGATAAAGACTTTATATCTTTTGTATTAAGCAGGATGGAGTTGGAACACATTCTGCTTAGTAAAATATTACACAAGAATGGAGAAGCAAGAATCAATTGTACTCAATTCCAATATGAAGCCAGTAGATGATCTAATACACACCCACATATCAATTCAAGGTGGGGAGCAGAGGAATAAGAGAGCGGGGAGAACAAAAGATGGGGGGATGGGTGTGCTCCCACTTAATGGACCCAATGTTAGCATGTAGGGCAGACCTCTTGGGGGTGAGACACAATTATAAAAAGGACTTTACCTAACAAATGCAAACATTGTAACCTAATTCATTGTAACCTCAATTAACCTAAACAATAAAAAAGTCAGTTTTTGATAAATACATGGATATGTTGAAAAGCTTTAGAAGCATTTAAAATACAGATTTCTTTTTAAATTTGGAGTTGAGAAGATCTTTGTAAGTTAGTCATAAAACCCAAAGACATTAAAGAGAATGATTTATGCTAATATAAACAATAATTATTTCATAGTAGTAAAAATGATATAATTAAAAATTAACAAGAAAGTGCAATAGCTACAACAAGTGAAATACTTAGAAATAAATTTAACCAACAAAGTGAAAGACTTTTATAAGGAAAGTTATGAAATTTTGATGCAAAAATTAAAGAGAACACAAACAAATGGGAAAACATCCCATATTCATGGATTGGAAGAATTAACATTGTTCAAATGATATACAAAGGAATCTACACATTCAATGCAATCCCATTCAAAATACTAATATCATTCTTCACAAAAATTTTTAAAATCCTAAAATTCATGTGGAACCATAAAGCCCAAATAAGCAAAGCAATCCTAAGCAAAAAGAACAAAACTGGAAGCATCAAACTACTTGATTTGTAAAATACATTAAAAGGCTATAGTTCTCAAAACAGGATGGTATTGGTACAAAAACAGACATGCCAACAGGAGAGAAAAACTGCATTAAACTCAAGTGGGCAGGGGGGAGAAGGAAAGAGGGAAGGAGATTGGGACCTCCCACCTAATAGGCACAAGGTAAGAGTGTATGGCACACCTCCTGGGTAGGGGCTCAACTACAACTTTGACTTTACATAACAAATGCAAACAATGTAACATAATCACTTTTTCCTTCACATTAATCTGAAATAGATAAAAGAATTTAAAAATTAAAGAAAAAATACATAGACCAATGGAACAGACTAGAGAACCCCAAAATAAATCTACTTATTTACAACCAACTGATTTTTGAGAAAGGCACCAAAAAGGGAAAGGACACCATCTTCCATAAATAGTGCTGGGAAAGCTGGATATCAACATGTAGAAGAATGAAATTAATCCTCTATTTCTTACCATATACAAAAGTTTGGGGGGAAAGGACAGGGAGACAATGAAGAGAGTTGGTAAGTGGGCACAAACATACCATTAAAAAGAATAAGTTCCAATGTTCCCAACACCTAGAAATGATAAATACTTGAGGTAATGGATGCCCTATATTTACTGATTTGATCATTACACATTTTATGCATTAACGAAATATCATATGTACCTCATAAGCCTGTACAAATATGCATCAATAAAAAAGAAGAAATTTTACAAATTACAAAGCAAGTAACAAATGGGAATAAGGCTTTGCGGCATACATCATAAGTCAAAATCTATATGGAGTGCTTATAAATAAAGATAAACACACCAAAAAATGGTCATGTTCCAAATAAATATCATTCTAGCTAGGTGTGAAGTTTAATAATATGATATTAGGAAGGTCAGAACACTCCAAATATTAATGTAATTATTAATTAGTTGTTAGAGTTTTCACTTTTAGTTTATATAATTTTTTAGCTATAATGCTATTATTTTATGTCTATGCATCACTGATGAAAAATTGTTAATATCTATCAATTATTAACAGCTGCCTTGTGCCAGAAACCATACTACCCACTTCAGTACTTTTCATTTTATAGTTTAATTTATTTAAGAAACAAATATTATTATTCTCAGTTTGAAGAGGAGGAAACTGATGGTTAAAGAGGACTTTGTGAAAGGTCACATGGCAAGTTAGTGGGTAACTACGCGCAAGTCTGGCTCTCTCAAAAGGTCCACATTTCTGTTCTGGGATTGTAAAATATGAGCAACAGATAAATTGCAATGGGCAAAGAATAATGCAATAAATACTAGTTATAGTATAGATTATTATAGATAATTAATTGTTAATATCATACTGTTAAAAAATTAAATATAACAATCATTCAAAAATGTGCAGAGTACTGTACAGATAGAGCAAGGAATTTTTAAATGTATAATCTTCTCTCTCTCAAGGGCCCTTCTAAGTGTCTAGCCAAAAACTACTTATGAAACTACTTATGAAAAATACAATACAACAACCTATCCCTGAGTTAGGTATTCATTCATTGTCCCCCATTCTCCTTTAAAGGCTCCTGCTATAGGTTACAACTTCTTCACATAATATCCTACAGAATTCCTTGGTTTACCATCATATTTAAATAATAGCACCACAGTGCTAATGTGCAAACCTCAAGCACTTCCCTGGCACCAGAAGGCTTCTAATTATCTCCAGTGATTGTGGGTTCACAGTGAATGGGAACATCTACAGGCTGGTGGTCCCCTGCTTTCTCTGATATGCCCACAACAATGAGCTGAGCAGTGCCAGCTCGGGTTCCTAGCTGTCAGACACGGTTACCGAGGTGTTTGTTCGCTTTTATTAGCCCATTGTAGACGTTGGCTCTCCTCCCAGACTTCGTGCTTTGTTTTCCTAGCTCTTGTTTGTTTGGACCATCTGCTTCAGTAGATCAGCATTCTCTTCTCCAGGTTCCTCATCTCTGTGCCTGCAAGCTGGAGTTTTTTTTCTTTTCATAGTAATGGCCACCTGCAATGTATTCATTTTTACATTCAATTCTCCAATTTTCTTTAGCTGACTTTTTATTTTGAAAGAGTTTGTCTTACTTAATTTGATAGTCTAGACTGGGATTCTGTTCCAGTCATGAGTTAAACTTATTCAATGCATTGTTTAAACACAGTGCCACACTTAAAATAAATTCCTTTGATTTGCCATGTATCATATCACCAAAGTTCCCCTACTAATATATTTATCCAGTTGGATAAATTATTTATTTTCTATCTTAAACTACCCAAGAGAAATTTCAAATTATGTTAGCAACAAATTCAGTAAGGTTGAAAAATGTGACATATTATGAGTTCATTCCACAAATTAATAAAAGCCAGAGTAACTCAAAGACTAAAAGTTATTTCTGAATTTAAACAAAATCTAAACACAACGAAAAGGAGCTGTTACCACAGCAGATCAATCTGTTGTGAAAGCAGGCTAATCAGGGACAGTCCAGACTCACTGCCCAGATCGGAAAAAAAAAGAGTCGTTCCTAAACAGTGGACAAGAGCAGGAACAGGAGGTGAGAGGGACATGGTTTCAAAGGATTATAGCAGTACAAAAGGTAAAGCTCCTTGAACTTTCTTGAGTGCAGTAAAATCTGAAGGCACACCTGTGGGAGGGTCTTGCCTCTGCTCACTGGAAGGAAAGTTTAGACCAAAAGCATCATCGTATCATACACAGAGTTCCCAAGAACAAG
The DNA here is from genome assembly GCA_963573935.1 of Arctocebus calabarensis. NCBI lineage: Eukaryota > Metazoa > Chordata > Mammalia > Primates > Lorisidae > Arctocebus > Arctocebus calabarensis. Next base: position 6,194 of record CAUYON010065071.1, read on the forward strand.
AAGCTAGGCTATTCAATTAGAATTGTAACATAAAGTAAGTTAAAGTCATACAGAGAAAAGAAATATGTCTAGTTTTGGAACTTGAGGACCAAATTAGCAAAGCTGGCCTATTAGTGAACCTTCACATTTTAACTTCTCACTAATTAAAGAGATCCAATGCCCTCAGATTTTAATGAATTGAGCTTCAGTTTGAGATAAGTAGTCCAAACTAAAAGAACACGAATGATATAGGTCAGAAAACCAACTAGGTAATGGCAGGCCTCTACAAACAGATGATGGAGATTTAAGACAGGGGTGGAATATGCGTGTAAGATACACTATCACTTGCTTTCTTGTCCCATGGCAGACATCAAAAATCAATCACAGAATGCTTTCCCACTGAATGCAGATACATTCTTATTGTCCCCATTAGCCTGCACATGACGCCAAACTCACTAATTGACTGGAATTGGCATTCCACTGGAATTGAAATAAACTTGCTACCCTTGATTTGCCCTTTTCAACCCTTTGCCATAAATTTCTCATGGAAAGTTTTAAAGGAATACCATTATATGTTATAGGCAGATGCTTGTAGTTCTTTTACCTATTAAGAAGAGGAGAAGGTGACTTGAAAACATCAGAGGCACTAATGGAAATTCTGCTGACTGATGAACACTTGTGCAGGCCAAAAAGTATTTTTTGGATCTTATCTAGAAGATAGTTCTACAGACAAATTTCTTTAAATATTCTCATAGTGTCCTGAGTTAAACTTTTGTTTAAAGGGAACACAGAGACAAACACAGGGAGCTTTTACTTACATTTACTCAACTATCCCAGAGGATAGAGTTGCTGGAGTTTGGCTATTGAGTCAAAAAGTCTCCTGAGTCTGTAAGCTCAAACACAATCCTATTCAGGGTGTAAATGAAACTGGGCACAATTAGGCAGAAAAGGATATCTTTAAAGGAAAAAGAAAGTCTATGCAGGCTGCCGTCCAACTTCAATAAAAAATAAAAGTGAGAAAGAAAAGCTTTACCCTTGGATAGACAAAGTGACCTTCAGTGGGTGTAGTAAGAAGCATCACTTTAAAGCATCATATTCCCTGGATTCTTTCTCTGTTTCACAAAAAAAAAAAGCACTGTTTCTTCTATAAATAGGATGTAAAATTAATACACATTTGAAAACCCTACCAGTTAACTGAAACAAATGGGCAGACTGCTCAAGTGCATGTATTCTAAATTTGGTTTGGCCAAACTCTTTTTAATTTAAAAAAAAATAAACAACAACAAAAAACTCTGTTCTATCTTTCCCTTGGTTAAAGACTTAAGACAAATGTCTCCAGAAAAAGAAACTCAGTGGTATGGAATATTATTTCTACAAAATGTTGATTTGCTTTTCACATTTTTTGTTAAATATTTCAAATGCCCAGACATCATGGTCATGCACACCTGTAGTCTCAGCTACTTAGAAGGCTAAGGCAAGAGAATCATTTGAACTCAATAGTTTGAGATTCAAGTTTGAGGTTGCCATGAGCTATGATGGCACCACAGAACTTTAATCAGGAAAGAGTGAGATATTCATATTCCCTCTCTATATATATACATATTTTTTTTTATTTTTTTCAAATGCCTTTAGATCCAATGTTGCCAGTCACTCTCCAATATTCTGGCAGATGATTAAGTGATTGATCTTCATCCAAATTATCTATCTTGATGCTTCTCTATTTTCTTTTTTCTCTGACCATAGAATTGCCCTTTAGATTTCAGCAGTGGCCTTGATAATGGAGAAAATCCAAAAGCCAATCACTAAGATTTGCAGAATTCGATTGAATAACTCAAATGGTACCCAAGAGATTGACTGTATTTATAACACCAAAAAGAGAAAGGTAGAAAAAGAAACTTGAAAGAAACTCTGAAGTTCTTTTGAGTTCAATAGCTGTCTAACCAAATAGAAAGTGATGTGAGATTTTAGGGCAAAAGGAGATGAAGACTGATGTGTGTTAGTTCTTAAAGAATTGTGCCTACAGCTTGCTAATAGCTGTCATTCCTTTAAACTTTGAAGAAATATGCAAGGCACTCAGGCTCCAAGTTTATGTCTACCTCAGTGACATAGGATTTTTTCCATTTGCAAGTCTTATTCACCACTTTGGTTACATCTTGAAAAATTTCCTACTGCCTGAACACTTTAAACAGATAAAACCTCTAGACTACTTTTGACAAAAATGCTTAGAAATAGCTATTTTTAAAAAATTTCCATATTATAGTTACATCCTTGAAATATTGCTTGTGTTCCCAGTAACATGTCAATGGTGGGAAGCAAAAGACTCATTTCGACACACAACTTAAAGTTCTACAGCAGCGGTCACCAACCTTTTTGGCACCACGGACCGTTTTTATGAAAGAACTAACGTCTAGGTCCCTCAATGCAGTTTCCAGCAGGGCTCACGCTCCCGTGAGAATCTAATGCTGCCCGTGATTTGATAGGAGGCAGAGCTCGGGCGGTAATGGGGAGCAGCCATAAATACGGATCAAACTTCACTCACTTCCCACCACTCACCTCCTTCTAGGCAGCCCACTTCCTAACAGGCCACAGACTGGCCCAGATTAGCATCCCAGGAGTTGGGGACCGCAGTTATAGAGAAATTATCAGTTATTCAATTACTTCGAAACTGCCTAGTAAAGGAGTTAGAACTGCTGAATTCTAGAGTTCTCAACACTCACTCCCAGGGAAATGATCAGAGATTTGGACCAGAGAAAAACTTTTTGCATCTGCTTTCTTTCCTATTAGGTAAGCAGAAATATATAAACCCTATCATTTCCCGGGTCATTTCCATCTCAAAGTAAAATGCACAGTGAAGGAAGGCTGCCGTCTTTGGAAAGGAATCTTCTGGACAATCTCTATAATGCAGATAACTGCAGAAGAAAAAAGTTCACTCCAAGGAATTTCATACCTATTACTTTGAAAGTGAATGCAAATGTGGTCATATCACAGGCCAGAAACACTCAGGTAACCTTATCATTATCCAGAAAATGAAGAATAAATAAAATTTATTTTTAGACAGATTTCAACTTAATATCAAATCCAACTCTCAAACAATCAGAATTACCCTATAATGGAATATCGGGCCCTGTGATCGAAAGAAATCCCACTTTACAGATGCTCTAGAGTAAAGTCTCATTAATAAACAAAGGAACAGGCCAAGTACACACATATAACCTCGAAGGTCATATTATGTATTCTTAAGCAAATGTGTCACACACAAAACTGGAAAATATTTAAGAACAATTGACAGGAACCTTCTTTCTACAGACCTCAGTTTTGTTTATTGCAAAAAGAGAGTTCAACTGAAGCAGTAATTGTCAAATATGTGTATTACAGTCAGCTCACATGAGGGTCAGCTTAATAAACCATGGACTGTATAAAAATTACAAGCCCTTTTTTTCCCTTCTTACAGTTAATTGAATGGCAGTTTCTTTTTGTAAATTGTTGAAGCCAACTAAGTATCCCACTGAGTATTTTATTAAATGTTTCTAAATTCTGAGGTTCATAAATGAATGTTAACACATTACTAGAGGTTACTGAGGCTGAAATTCAGTATTCTCTTTAAAAAAATGGTTGTTGCTCAACACATATGGTGCAATATTTATGTGCTATCACATCTCCACAATTTTAGGGAAAGAAGCTTTATTGTGAGATCATCAATGGGTATATTATAAGCAGCTTTCACTTGCTATTATACTTATGTTAGTAATACATTGTAGTTATGTGAACTTCATTATTGATTTCATTTGAGTGGTTTGCTTGCATGTACACGTATATAGATGATCACTAATAGTACCTGTAAAATTTCATTAGCTAGTCTTCCACATACTCAACACATGAATTCATTACAATTGGAAAAAGAATCATCTGTACTCTTATGGCCAAAGTAATGTAATATTGCACAGAGCAATAAAGAATCTGCCCTAAAATATATTCATCATGTTTCTATATTATCCCTAGGTTCTTAATCTATTAGAATGCTCTTTTAGGTAGGCTGTGGCTCAAAAAAATTCTAGAAAAGTGTATAAAAAGTCTTCTAACAAACTGAAAGATTTACAGGAATCTTAAAAGCCCTGCTTTATTATTCTACCTCTATATTATGGAAAGCATTCTCATGGGAAAGGGGATTTGAGAGTGAATTAAGACAACAATGTGGTAACAGTCTAAAAGAAATCTGGTCATACAGTTGCCCTTTTTTGGAGAGAGTGCTTTCCAGTTCAGAAGAATCATGAGGAAATGAGTAGAAAGAGTCTGAGCTCTAGTTACTGTTCCAGCTGCTGCATTAGGGAAGCAGGAGAGACCAGCCACTGAGTGTGTATGTGTGAGGCACCTACAGGGACTGATTTCCACTTTAACTCTGACAAGCAATCCTCAAAATTGCCCAAAGTGAGGCTACCAGAGAAAAAGACCTAAAGATAAAGTCTATGTATAAAGATCTGCTTGAAAACAGGTGAACAGAATCAAAAACCGCTATGGAAGTAAATAGTAATCTAATTATATAAAATATAGAGAGAAAGATACTACTGGACAAGCTGTGAGATGTTTTATGTCTTAGATCCTGCTTCATGTTAAAATTCCTTGCTTAATTGTCAAAAAGAGATTTTCTTAATTCAGTATGTTTATTTTAAATAAAGAAATTAATTAGAGGGCAGGAAATTTCTATTACAAGTAACTCCCTACTCCCCAGCCCCACTCCCTAGAGAGAAGAGAAAGTACAGGCAATTGTACTTTGCCAAGCCATCTGATGGCAGCTCCCTAAATGGCCGGCAAAGGTCTCACTGCTGAGCTTACATGAGTCTCTAACTCTGTCAGTATTGCAGATACTTTAAGGTGCAGTGAAGAATGCTCTATAATCTACAAATGAATTAGTGTTCTCTATCAGACTAGGAAATGAAGGACACTTTTCCTATAAAAATGCAATACTCACCTTGATCAAATAACATTTGTGATAAAGACACATTAAATTAGAATTAAAGTTTTCAGCGACATATCCTAAAAACAATTGTAAGGTTTAACTCTATTTTACTAAGAGAATGTTGGGATTTAAAAAATATAATAGAGTTAAAATGAATTAACAACTGGAATATTCAACAATCGATGGCTCTCTGAATGTTGACCCCAGCACCTGTGAGTGAAAAATGTTCGTGTGCTTCTGAATGGTAATTTTATGGACTTACTATACCCAAAATAGCAAATCAAAACAAAGCAGTCAAAAGTGAAAGCTGAGAGAGCACTAATTCTATTAAAAATGACATACTAGAAAAAAAATCCTAAATTTGTGATTTAGAACTATAAAGTGAAGTCAAATTATGCATAATCTTCAATAGATTGCCTCAGTAACATCACAGGCAAAAAGGGAACTGGAAAATTCAAGGCAGAAAAATTAGTTGAATATTTTTAATTAGAATAAGCATATTTATTTTCCATATTTATTTAATAAAGTGATAATTAACTAAGAAATTTAAATTATGAATTTTGTTGTCTGTATGCTGATTCAATATTTTTTTATAAATGCTGTGTTGAACCATCTATAGTTCTCAAAACTAGTATTATTCTTAGTTCTTAAAACAAGTATTATTTCCTCAAAATACTTGTTTGTTTTTGTTTTTTTTTCCTTTGATCAAATTTTGGAGCCCTCATGGGGATGCACTCCACCTAAAACAACATACAATAGTAGGCACAAACGTATCACTAAATAGCCCGAGACTAATGAGGAATTCTAAAATACAGTCCAGTTTTAATTCTTCAATTGGCTTTTCATTTAGCATTGTATTGAATTTAACTCCTACCATTTTAGAAAATTTCTTGGTAGGACCGACTTTCCATTTGAAATCTACTAATGAACACAGGACCCAGCACTATAATGACACCCTCTGATTGCATCTATTATCATGTATTATGTCAATGTGATGCTTCTGAACTACTATCATTATGCCTCATAATATTTAGTTGTCCTGGCAAAATTAATTAATATTTTTTTTTCTAAAACCTATGGGTAAAATGTGGAGGAAGAAAAAATTCACAAATCCACCCATCTTGGCTTCTGTAGTGCAGTAAAATCACATCAGGTTAAGAAATATATAAATTTAAAGCCATCGTATAAGATAATCAGGCCAAGAATACCTAATTCTCACAGAAGCAAAGGGCTGTGGGACCTAAATTATCTACAGTAGCTGCCTGAGCTGATAAATGCACCAGATAATTTCTAAACTCCCCTCTTTAGTTTGTCTGTGCAGCTACAGCTGTGTTTAGAGAGTCCCACACACGGCTTTAAATTGACTCATTTGTAATATACTGCACGTGGTACTTCCATTTATTCCTGGGTGTTGCTCTGCACTGTATCATAACTTCAGCATTTGGACAGCAATCTGAACATTTGTCACCCAACGGCCTCTACTTCGTAGACAATACCGTGCCGTTATTGCCTATCAATATAAAGACCAATTTCAGCAATTCCAATGAATTATACACCTAACAGCTTGTAATAGTATTTTAACATGACAAAGTTAAAATCAGTTTGCATTATTTTTAACTAGCTATGAAAACCTATCTGAGGATGTTAAATGAAATGGTATCTCCCCCATCAGAACATAAGTCATTATAAGCTTCCTAGCAGGAAGCATTTATTAAAGCTTCTACAAATTCAACTTTCTTAGCAATTATAAATTATCTATAATTTCCAAAACTTGGTCTCAGTTTAAGTATAATCTTCTCAGAACTAAGCTAACAATTTACAACGTTGGTACACTCCAGTTTTTCAGAAGTTTTTACTTTAAAAACCGGAAACTTGTGTGTACAAAAAGAATACTTAAAAAACAAATGTAATGTTTGTGTTTACATATTGGATTTGCCCAAATATCTGTTTGAAATTATTGATGTGACTACAAAATTTTATGAAAATGTGGATAAATAATCTGTCTTAGAATCAGTCATTTTAACAATGCAACAATATTTCTGAAATGGAACCTCCTGTCCTTGAAGATTTATTTTTATTCATTCCTTATTTCTTGTATTTCTCCTTTGCAAAAACAGCACAAAAGCATTGGAATAGTTTACTAGATTTATCTTAAACTTTGCCAAGAACTAGAGTGCATGGGGCCTTGACCAATCTCATTAGCCTAATGATAGTGAGATATATGAGGCTTTCGTCATCCCAACCCCAGATGGGGTCTGGCTTCAAGGGAAAATGCATCCTTCATAAAATAACCTCGGCAGATAACAACTGCAGCACCGTCTGTTCAAACCAAGGCGTCAAATCTCTGCTAAATTTACACATTTTAGTTACAAATTTTCATTCACCCAAAAATTCATTTGCATTCTTTTTCTTTCAAATACATTGGACTTTTTTGTATGCCACTTAAGAACATAGTTCAATCTTCCTAAAGAAAATCTATACATTGCTTTTGGTATACAGATAGGATTTTTTCTTTCCTACCTCATGGTTGTTTTTCTTTACATGTACACAAAAAGACCTGGTTTAATTACAGAAAATGGAAGTTTTAGTTTAACTAATAATTTGTAAATCCAATTACCCCAAATTACATTCTTGCCCCTGAATTTCTTCTTTGAAAAAAATGTTTTTTGTTGGGTTTGGATTTTTTTGTTCGGTTTTAATATGAGTTTTGGGGTTTGATTGGTTTGTTTATGGTGATTCTTTTAGCCTTACTTTATCAAGGAACTATGCAGAAATGTCCCAATATTCCCTACCTGGTTGAATCACTGAGAACCAAGTAGTGTGTAGAATTTCATAACATCAAACCCTGTAACATATTACTGACGTTTTTATTTGCACCTTTTAATCTCTCTTCACTGTGCAAACCTTTTGAGAAAATATTATCAAGTTACCAAGTCACAAATTCTCCCTTTACGTTTCCTTTGCTTTGATTTCAGGAAAGAAATTGTATCTGTTATGTTTAAAAATAATGCTAACGTCTGAACACTCTAATATGATTCCAGTTGTCATGATTCTCTCTCATCTTGACTTTGGCAATTATTCTCACATATACCCAAGATAGCCTACCCAGTCTAGACATAGCTTCTTCCTTGTCCTTCTCTTTTTATAATAATACTTTATACCCATGCAGTGCCTTTCATCCCTACATCTCAAAGTGTTTCTTTTCTCTAATATGCCTTTCTATTCTCTAGAGGACCAAAGAGGCTTTTTTTATTATTGTCTCTCTAGCTTTCTTTTCTGGGTGAAATCTGGTCTGGTTGCTAAGAAGCATGGATTTGAATACACTCTCTAGCAACTTCTACCTTTCTGCTTTTAAAATGGTTACTTTTTTTAATCCATTGAAATGCATTTGACTATCATTTTTAAAAATCTCCTTTTAAAAGTCAAAACGCAACTCTCTGGAAACCAATGAATTTCATTGCCACGGTATGGTAGGTTCTCCTGCTTCAAGATCTATAATCATTTCTTCAGTGTCAGTAATAAAATGCTTCAGTAACCTCTCCCAGCCCCTTGGCAATCTGCCTACTAGTGTCAGGCCATTCTCCCCTGCAATCCTACTACTCAAAGAGCCGAAAATGATGGCGCTGCTGCCATGGCAACTTGGAACACTGATGATCTGGAAGTCTTTTCTCTGTTTTATATGAGATATTAGCTGAGGGATACATACTGCATAATTAAGAGGCTTATTTCATTACCGATTTCCCCTGAGTCCATTTTCTCCTCCCATGCAGACTTATATGTCATATATGGCCTTTATTTCTAGAATAACAAGTGGTTTCTTATCCTGCCTCATTTACACAATGCACATTCCCATGTTACCTTACTCAAGGTCACACATGAGTCCTCATCTACCCAGAAACTAGTTGTTGGACACCAATTATACTAGAAAATCAGCACAAATCTGAATGTTTTTCCAAGTAATCCAATTCATTTAAATATGTATTAGCCAGTTACTGTGTGCCAAGCAATAGGCTAGATATTGAAGTGATTGCAAGAGGATCATTGTCTAAGGGAGATGAAATAACTAAACGGAAATATAAACAAGATGGAAGTATGAAGTCGGAGGTTTCACAGAGGTTTCACAGAATGTGCAGAGAGGCCCTTTGTCTGGTTGAGGAAAGGAGTGACGCAGTCAGAAAAGATAAACTGGGAAAGAGAAGTTCTGAGCAGAGGTGTATGGGATGAGTGGATGTTAAGCAGGCAGAGTGTGGGGAATAGCATCTCAAGAATAAGAGAAGCCTGAATAATAGGTTAGGGGTGATAAATGCCACATTGCATCTGGGAAATTACTAGTTTTCTATTAGTAAAGCATGAAATCTGAGTGGAGTATGTCAGTTCCAATAGTGGAAGACATTATTGTAAACCAGATCATGAAGGGCCACAAGCAGCATGTTGAATTTACAACATGGCCAAACAAAGAATACTTCGGTTTTGTATGATCCAAAACTTCAAACAAAAATGTAATATTAGCATGAAGTACTGGTGAAGCACTGGTGAAGTGTGCTGAGGAAGCCTTTGTTGATTAATTATTGTAAGAAGTCTTTTAATGGAAAAAGACGGAAACTCAAGTTCTTGGTAAGAGGTCATCCAGGGCAATGAAAAAAGTCAGAGGGTTTATCTGGGTGGCAAGTTACTGTCAGCAGAAAGAAGGACTTGAAATAAGGAAAAAATTGAAAGTTCCAGAAAAAGTAAACTTCATGACAACAAATACATTGCATTAAAATATCAGAATCATTATTTAAATTCTAATATATGAATTATTTGGATTAAATGTTTGAGTCCATGTTGTTGTATGTATTGATGTACAGACTTGAAAATTATTGTAAACTATATTTTATAATATTTTTCTGGCTTTATTATATAAATTTTCTATTTTGTCAATGATTTAATCATATAATTTAATGAATATATTTATTCTTTTTTCCAAATATTTGTGCTTTAGGTGTAGTTACTGGATGATGAATTTTCCTCGTATGCTTGGTAGTCTTGTAATAAAAACATGTAGAGTGTAAAAAAAAAAAATCAGAATCATAGTCCATGAAGTTCAGCAAAGTTGTAGGTTGCAACAGAGTGTAAGACCCAGAGAACCATAATCCATTATGCACATCAAACCATGCTTCATCACACTCAATATGATGTCAGTGCCAGCACTTTCCTTGACAATATGTTCTCTCTATTTTCAGGACTGACCTCCTCACAAGGTTTTAATACATTCTTTGTTTCCCAGGGAAGTCTACATGCTTAAAAAGAAAGAGGTCCCTTGGCAGAAACCCAAAGAAGAATGAGTCCCCCCAAACATGAAAAGTAACATCACCTTTCATTTCCTACAATCCTAAAATCAACAAACAGAAAAGCAGTGTCCATATATCACAGATTAGATCACTGATGCACAGGCCAAAGAAGATTATGTAACTAATTGAAGGTCATGGAGAAAATCAGCCATCTCAAGATCATAGCCCAGGCCTCTGACTCATTGTTTAAAACTCCCCATTATGCCATTTATCTAATGGATGGCTGTGGGTTAATCTACAATTGCACTTTGCCAAAATCCTCTCCAAAAATCTTTAGCTTGACATTGATCTAGGATAACAGATGATGCCTGAATCATAAGGAAGATTTCAGGCTTTTTATCTCTTTTTTTGTGATAACAAAGACCTGAGTGCTTTGTTAAGAAAACTGGTGATGAGCCAGTTTCGGCTCAAGTCTCTGGTAAATGTTCTGAAAAATAGGGAACCATAGAGTTAAAAGGAGTTGGTAGATTTCTAATGGAACACTATCCTCTTCAGGAGATTCGTAATTGTATATTTTATAGTCTACATGAGACTGTGTTCCACGGCATTTCTCTTAGTCACTGAGAGCTTTGGCAGGGGTTAATTGACCAGGGAAAGCATTTATCATTCCAGGTTTGTCATTTAAGCAGAATGGTACCATCTGCACAATTCCTTTCTGCATATTTGGACCTAATAGGATGTAGACAAATTTATAATGGAGTAGGAAAAAATGTATAGAACTTGAGTTTGTCTTCCCCAGTAACTTCCTATGAGAAATAGCTACTAATGGATAGCAACCTATTATGATAGTTCCTTGGCTCTTAAAAAAATTTTTTTTGAAATTGGAAATTAAAAAAATTAAAGTATCATTTCCCTATTCAGACAAGTGACATTTTGCTTATGTCAAAATGTTTTATGGATGTACGTATTGAACATCATAATAATATAATTAGAAATCACCAAGGTTGCCAAGATGAGAGTAAGATAATTCTATTTTTCCATATGGTTTCTTTAATCAAAGCAACTGGACACACAGGAAACTGAAAATGTCACCATAATTCAGTTTGGGACAGTCCTGGCAAAATATGGTTTTCAAACAGCTAAAGAACCAGAGGAATGTGAATTCTGCAAGAAATGCTGGCTATCACTTGATGTGCCCCACATTTTTAGGAAAATAAACAATTGAAGCCAGGGGGTGTCCTTTCATGCATTTAGAGCCATAACTTGAATCCAAGTCTAGTGAGTCTGAACTGCTCGGAAGAGCCCTCCTCGCCTCATTTCTCCCTTTACTGGGGCCAATTTTTGCTTCCACAGTGGGCCATTGCAACAGCCTCCACCAAACCCTTGATCTGAGGTAAAAATACCCTTTGAACTATCAATTCCAGATAACTTTCATTCACTCTGAAATTGTCTTAACTGCTGTGTACCTATTTTACTTTGATGGCCCTCATTCCTTTATAAAACTCCCTTCTTTCATTCATTTGTTCAAAAAGGTGTATGAAGGGCCTACCATGAGCTGTGACCTCCCTGGTTCCCTATGGGACACTTTTTCCCTTCCAATTTGGCCTGCTCTCTGCTTTACTGGCATCATTTTTTCTTCCCATCACCTAAATATGGTGCATTTCTTAAAGTTTTTCTCACTTTTCTTTTTGTGTACTGCTTTACTCCTCATTCAGTTCCATGATTTCTCTCCTGTCTGACTGACTGCCCAAGTGGCATCTTTAGCCCAGATTTCCTTGGAGCTTGAGCCACCTTCCTCCAGGATGTGTTCAACTGCAGAGCTTCTCTTCATTGGAAACTAAACCATTCTGAAGCAGAATACATTCTCCCTCCAAAACCTACATTCTCTAAAGACTTTCCTATCTTTATTCAAAACATGATCACATCCAATCAGCAAGGCCTCGTGCAATACTCATGCTTAAGAGACTCCTCTGACGCTTTGGGTTAAACAACTCACCCCTTGCTACCAATTATCCCTGCACATCTGTTCCTTCCTTCCACTCACACTGCTTCTGCTTTAGGCTCCAAGGCCTGACCTAATTCCCCCACTTCCCTCTAGCTCAATTATTATTATAAAAATCTTCATTGCACGGAAAAATCCAGTCCACATTCAAACATCCCCACTGATTCCCCCAAATGGCTGTTATAGCTTTTTAAATAGCTTTTTTTAAAGCTATGATTTAATCATAGTTCACAAGTTGTAGTTGTACTTGATAAGTCTGTTTCTTTGATCTTTTTATTTCACTCTCTCCTGTGTACTTTCTGTGGCAGTTTACTTTGTCACAGAGGATACCAGACAATTTAAATTTGTCTCTTTCCTTGAAATGCTGTTTATCTTTTTCCTCTTTCCCCTATAACTTGTGGGTGCCTGACCTGTTACAATCACTTTGTAATTTGCGTTATTTCATCCAATATTCCTGATCTTTTATATACCAAATGAATCCCTGCCTCTGCTCCCTCCTGCTCTAATTTTTCTCCTTGAGAGCGCCCTGTCCTCACCCTGTGTACCACCAGCCCCACCCCCCACCGTTTCTCCTGCATTTTAAACCCAGGTCCCTTCGTTTTCCTTTAAGGCTTTCTCCATCTGGAGATGGCCCACTGCTGTGGTTTTGCCATAACTGTCCCCCTATTTAAATCTCGGTTCCAGACAAACTGCTCCTTGGAGCACACCTCATACTTCCTTTTTGCTCCTTTGTTTTTGCTCTTTCTGATTTCAGGATGCCCTCCTTTCTCTAAGTTTTACTTTTGAGGCTTAGTTCAAATCATTCATGAAGCTTCTCCAGACCACTCTAATACCCACAATTACTTTCTTCCTTTGAACTCATAGTCCTTAACATTCATATTATCATTCACTTGGCAATTAGTTACGTATCATCTCAAAACAGTGGTCTAATATTTTCTCTCTCTCTTTATTTATTTATTTATCTGTTTATTTATTTATTTATTTTGTGGAGACAGAGTCTCACTTTATTGCCCTCAGTAGAGTGCTGTGGAGTAACAGCTCACAGTAACCTCCAGCTCTTGGGCTTAAGCAATTCTCTTGCCTCAGCCTCCCAAGTAGCTGGGACTACAGGCGCTCGCCACAGCGCCTGGCTAATTTTTGATGCAGTTCCGCCGGGGTCGGGTTTGAACCTGCAGCCCTCGGTATGTGTGGTCGGCGCCCTACTCGCTGTTGCATGGGCTAGAGTTCTGTGGCCTCAGACTAGCTCTCAGCAACCTCACATTCCTGGGTTCAAGCGATCCTCCTGCCTCTGGTACTCAGTAGCTGGGACTATAACCACCCACCACAATACCATGCTAATTCCTTTATTTTTAGTAGAGACAGGGTTTTGCTTTGCTCAGGCTAGTCTCAAACTTCTGAGTACAAATGATCCTTCTGCCATGACCTCCCAGAGTGCTAGGATTATAGGCATGAGCCATTGCACCTGGCAATTGTCTAATATTTTCTCATAAGTTACTCATAATTTGTGCTGTATAACTTTTCATGCATTGTTGCATAACTGTTCACCTCGTCCTCAACCATGTTTTATACTTTATTAGCATAGGGTTCATGCAAAGTTCTTTTTACATTAGCATATAATTTCATCTAATAAATAGATATTTAATAAATATGTTAACTGACTTATTGGCGTTTGAGAGAAGGCTAATCTCTAACAATCATTAATGTTTGGTAATTATTTTGAATTTTCATGTAATAAATACAAATACCAGGTTTTATTTGTATATTTTGGCCACTTTAAGGTAGTGCAATAAATCCAAACTCCAACTTTCACATGACTTTCTGGCCATTTATCCCCGAAAGTAGTGAGGAAGGAACTAGACCTGAGAGTAAGAACTTCAATTTCTTGAAGTCACACTTCTGTTCACTCTAGCTATATTCTCTTAGACAAGCTACTTAAACACCTTTGACCTCAGCTTTGCTGTCTATAGGATGGGAATAATGACAGCTACATTCCCAGCTGGTTGGAGGTAAAATGACATAGCACTGTTGCAATTAGTTTAACAATCCCCAACAGCTGTGATATTCTAGGAAATAGGTGAATCTGATTTGTGAGATTTCACTTCCTCACTTTATATAGAAGATCCAACAATGAACCTCATTTTAAAAAAGAAACAGACTCTTCAGCTCACAATCTAGAGTGCTAAGCACCTGAAAGCATTACATTCTGAATTTTAAACTTGCCAAAAACACAAGTGCTCACTGAAATGTACAGAAGAGTATTACAAACAGGCCTGTGCAGAGTGACTGCTCCACTTATCTTGGAGAGGAAGGGGAAGGAATCTCATGGATAGAGCAACTGCACAGACCTGAGAGGCAAAAAGCCCTCAATTGGCTCTGCCTCAGCAAGGTACAGGGTTGGTAAATATGTGCAACTCTGCATAAGATGTAGGCAATAATAATAATACCTACCTGAGATCACTCATGTGAAGGTCTAACCTAATGCCAGGTGCGTCCTAGTGCTCAATGAAGAGTTGCTATCAAGTTATTGTTTCACAATACTAATCCTAAGCAAAGAGCTTCATTCCAAAGTTGTTCTCAAAAGTAAGAAAATTAGAACAAAAAAATTCCTTGGAGAAAGGAAATTCCCAGGCTATTTTTTAACTCCCCTACTCCTCTGCTGCAGCCCACCCTGTTGAGTCACTGTCTCCCTCAAACACCACTCTTTCCCGTCTTCTGAGTCCTTGACTGTGCCATCTGTCAAGTCCTGGACAGACTTCTTCTTCTTTGCCCAAATCCTAAAGATTTGACTCCAGCTCTGTCTCTTTCACTGGGATTGTCACTTTTCAATCAATGGTAACCTTGTCCTTTGCCTTTCCCAGTGACACCCACATAACATTTAGCTATATAGAGAGAATTGAATTTATTTCTTTTTCCCAAGTAATGTGTCTTTTCTACCACCAATCAAATTATAAATTTTTTTGAGTGCAAAGATGCCTGGTTCCCCAGCCTAGCTAAGTGTCATGATAAGAATTATTTGGCAAATTTATATAGAAAATTGACCATAACAAAAGCATCTTTTGGAAGCACATAGGTTGTATGAACCTTCATGTAGATGGAGTTTTTATTCATAGGTTATGGATTATCTTTGTCAAAAGAACAAGAAAAATACACACCCTGGAAGAGATCAGGTAAAACTGAAACACTCATTTCCACATCTCTCCTGTCTCTACAAGTCAAAATTTTAATTATTTATGAAAAATGAAGATGATTTTTTTTGCTTAGCCAGAAAGATATTAGGATTCTTTAAGTTTTAAATGACAAGTTACTTCAATTATCTTAAGGAAAGGAGAAATACATTGGCTCATATAATTCTAAAGTGCAGAATTCGTGTTGGCCTCTTGTTCAACTTGATATCCAATGATATGATCAGGCCTCAATTTATCTCTCAGCTCTCCTTACCTCAGGATTGGCTTCAATCTTATGTTCCTGAAGAGTTAAGAGGGTGGCAGCAAATCCAGCCTGTACACTCTCAGGCTCA
Organism: Arctocebus calabarensis; assembly: GCA_963573935.1. Taxonomy (NCBI): domain Eukaryota; kingdom Metazoa; phylum Chordata; class Mammalia; order Primates; family Lorisidae; genus Arctocebus; species Arctocebus calabarensis. The sequence continues at coordinate 21,916 of CAUYON010065071.1, forward strand.
GCTCCAGAAGAGTAGCAATGTTCTCTTTCCCAAAAGCCACAAGGTCTTATGAGATCCAACTGGTTCTGGTTGAATCCTATGAATACCCTTGAACCAGTCACCAAGACAAAAAGAGGAGGCGTGCAGACTTCCTGAGGCTCACATCTTTCTGGGTCAGAGGTGTTTGTTGGCTTCCTGGAACCACACAGTCCAGGGGTGAGGAAGGGTGGTTCCTCACAGGAAAATGGATGCAGCTATCAAAGGACGGGCAAATGGCTACTGTGGAAACATTTTCAGGATTCACATTTCCAGGACCCTTACGTATCAAGTCTTCTTTCAACACTCACTCTGTGCCTTAGACAGGTCTCTCTTCTTCCATTCTAAGCTGTGCTTTTACAACGTCCTGGCACACAGAAGATAATAGTAGATCTGTGTTATGCTGAAGTAAGACTCTGCTTGCAGCTAGAGGTCGATGGCAACCCTGACTACCCTAAGTGCTAAAAGAGTCAGTATCTCAATACAATATGGCACAAGAGAATGTGGTTGGTGGGCAGTTGGGCTGTTTCCATGTCTTTTTGGCATTGTAGATAAGGCTAGAATTTAATATAGTTGTGCCACAGTTTCTTATTTCTTTAATCATATTTCTCTCTAATTTCTCATTTTACTAAAAATAAATCATAGTAGAATTAGTTTAATTATTAAAATAAACTGTACTTTTAGTAACAAAAAAAGAGAGAGAGAGAGAGAATGTGGTCAGGGCAGATGTGCACAGGAGGCAGCATGATATTTAGGAAAGCTCACTTGATTAGAAGCCTCAATTCCTGGATTTCAGATCCAGATTTACCACTTACTTGTTGCAAGTAGTTGAGGTAAGTCTCAATGTTGCTGTATCTCATCATCCTCATTGTTAAAATAAAGATAATCATCCCTTCCCAGACTATTTCACAGAATTACTAAAAACATGATGAGATGCAATGTACCTTGTAAACTAAACAACGAAGCACTATTTATTCTCCAAGACTCAGTTTCTCATTTGAAAAATAAGTCAGAGGACAATATAGGACAGGAGCTCTATAATACTTTCTCATATTGAATTTATACTATTATCTGATTCAGTTTCATAGCTAAACAAATGCATAAGGTCAATGAGGTTGCTTGATGTAGAGACAACTAACACTATAGCACATGGGTAGAAAGAGGCCAGCCAGGAGGTGCATATTAATGAAGATAAATTATTGATCCCATTATTTTAAAGGATATCTGAAAGAGTATTGAGCAGCATTTATCTAATCAAATATAAACAAAAAAATCAGGATTAACCAAGACTCTAGTAAAAGTAGTACAATGGACAGGTAATTACAAACTTTATCCTTGAAGCAGGAACAAATGTTAACAAGAGAATAGAACCAAATTAAAAGACTTAGGTGGGAATAATAGAAGATTTAGAGGCCAATCTGAATAAGAAGATGAGACAGAAAGTGCTGACTCTACAGAGGGCCTAATTTCTTCTAAACAGAAATCAATCCTTCTTCAAAACACGTGCCACCTCAGAGCTATGCCATGAACACATGGATGGCAAATGCAGAAATGTTCACCAGGGCAGATACAATCCTAAAATTCAGCCCCCAAAGGTCTCAATTTCCTTTGCAAACAGAGAGAATAATCAATTGATGCCACAAGAATTTATTGACATCACCTCCTTTATACAAACTGAACTTTTTCCACTTGAAAATAGTAAGACACAAAATGAAAAGATTTCAATTTTACAATTTTTCTCTTTTACCATATTTTTGCCATGAAATGTGCAGCAGAAAAAAGAGAAATAACTGAGTTTCACATAACTTCAATTGAGGCACACAAAATTACACACTCCTTGAGTTCTGGAGAGTGCGCTTTAGCATAAATCCAAACAAATAAAATAGAAAAGAATACACATTCCCTAGTTCTTATGCAGATTCAACATATAAATACATTTATTGGAAATAATATCTTTTATAATCTCAAGAGGCCCTCAAAAAGAAAGAATGACGCAGTGATTACATTTCTGAGAAAAACAGAAGTCATCAGGAGTGTAAATTCTAATTCCTTGTTTCTAGCTCCTCTCCTAGGTTGCAAGTGAAATTTAAGGCTCACAAATACTTTGGTGCCTGAAAGTTTGCTCTATAATACAATACAACTAATTTGACCTCTTCCTGCCAATACAAGCACATAAAAAGTGTGAAGGAAAAATGTATGCAAAAGTAGGCAAGGCTTTTCAATATAAAGTTAATAAAACATTTAACTATCTTTCCATAGCTAACCTTTGAAGATTTTTATTGGTACAGTGTTGATGCTCTTGAAAGTATGGATTCAATGACTATTTTGATCAAACCTGCTCTGAGAATCAAGGCCACAGATATCAGTTGTCTGAGTGGAGTTAGGCAAATCAGTGGTATCAGTTGAAAGAAAATAGCAAACCTAATCTTATACTTTCTAAACTCCATGCCATTACCATAAAGTACACCCCCAAATGCTTACACCCTAGTCATAAAATACAAACATGATGAACCACTCTCCCCTTTCGGCTGGTGTTGTTGCCATCAAAGAAAAGATAAGGCTTCGGATGAACCAGAATCAATGATCCCATATGGGCTTAAGCAAGTCACAAACACTCTTATCATTTTGGTATGTGTGGCCCAAATCCAGGACTCACTCATGATACCCCTTCCTTAGCTTTCATACCTACTCCAACACCAAGTTCTGAGATTTTATCTCTTGAAAAAAGTTCAGGAGGTTACCTCTTACACAGAGTTTTTCATCCCTAGCATCCTTGACACTGGGTTTGGATAATTCTTTATTTGGAGGGTTGTCCTGGGCACTGTAGGTTGCAGAATCCATGGCCTCTACCCACCAAACATCAGGAGTGACCTCCCCTACTCTCTGAAAATTATAATGACAAAAATTAATACCAAACATTTGCCAAATGTTGACCCGGTTATGACCATCATTCTCAGACCATTTACTACCTTTTTAATACACTGAACCCACTGGCTCAAGCTGCCACTGCCTCTTGGCACATTTACTATAACAAACTCTTAATTGATCTACTCACATCCACTCTGATTTCCTCCAAACTTGATATTCATACTGCAGCCAGAGTGAAGTTTATTTTTAACATAAACTTGTTCAGGTCCCCCGCCCCACCCCCGTTGGACCCAACTTCAAATACTTCAGTAGTTTCTATTTGACTGAGGGGGATGTCCTTGGAAACTGCATTATGTGGCCTCACCTGCCTGTTCGGCCTCCCCCTTCTGCTCACTGTGTTTGACAATAGCCAGGTCCTTCCCTGAGCACCTCCCAACCAGCACATGCCCACCTGTCTGAGCCTTCACGCCTGCCTCCCCTGCTGTCCTAAATGCTCTTGCCACCATGTCTCTTCTTCTTCAATCATCCTTAAATATTTACTGAGTACCCACTACCTTCAAGGCACTGTCCCGGAAGCTGAGGCTTCAACAATAAACATACGCTCTTGGCCTAATGAAATTTTCAACACATTGAGTAGGGACAGGGAGGGACAACAAAAAATAAAGAAATGAATAAACATATAGACTGTGAGAGAGTGATAAATTGAGGGTGAGCGTAACAAGAAGTGCTGAAAGAGATAGGGTTCCTGGTTTATACAGGGTTATCAGGAAAGACCTCATTGATAAGGTGAGGGGGGGTGTCAAAAAGACTTTTGGGGGCAAAAAAAAAACCCAGCAAAATCAAAGACTCTGAGATGAAGTTTATTTTTATGTTCAAGAAACTGCAAGGAGGTCAGTGTGGTTGGAGAGAGATAGGAGGAAGATGAGGTCAGAAAGGAAGCAGGGGACAGTCACACAGTTTGTAAGACAAACTAAGGACTATGGGATTTACTCTGAGTCAGATGAGAAGTCGTGACGAGGGAGTCTGAGCAGAGATCTAATTTAACCTGACTTTCATTTTAATGGCGTCACTCCCGCTGCTACTTAAGCAATAAACTTTAAAAGGCAATGGCAAAAATAGGGAGACTCACAAGTCCATTGCTTCGCCAACTTACCATTTATATTTTCTGTGTTTCCCTATTTCATTTCCTCAGGGAACTCTTTCCAATCTCTTATGCACGCTTATGACCCATGTATCTGTCTTTTATGTAGCACTTGGCATCCTTGTAATTTCATACTTATTTATGGGAATATCTGATTCATATTTGTCTTTTTCACTGGTCCATGAGTCCCTTCAGGAAAAGGAGCCTATCAATTTTGCCTTCTCAAATGCCTAACAAAGTATAGAACACCATTAGATCTCAAAAAATGCTATGAAAGGAAACAAGGAAGAAAGGAACACGGGGAGGGAGAAAGAGAGAGAGAAAAATATTGACACAACAGTAATTTTACAGCTTCTGTAAAATAATTGTTCCAAAATGATGCAATAATCTGGATGAAACAGAGTCATATTTTTTTGCAAAGGATATAGGAAATGTTACCCTGCCATCCATGGGAAGTGTGTGACACTGAGAGATAGCACCATAGCTTTCATTTATTGAGAGCTTACTAGGTCCCAGGTACTTAAATTATCTCACTGAATCCTTAAAAGGTTTTGTATCATTACATTTTCAAATGAGTAAATGTACTTGGAGAGGTTAATTACACAGCCAATCTGCTACAGAGCTGAGGGTTTGAACCCTTATGTTTGGCCACCACGTACGCTGCCTCCTGCAAGAACAATCAACAACAATTTTATTAAAGATTTAGCTTCCACAGTCTCATTCCTGAAAACCCATTGTGTCAAACAAATAGCAGGGTTCAAATGCAGGTGAATTTCTGGGCACATCTAATGTGTACGTTTTCCCCTAACAGAAACAATTCCAATCAGCATCATACAGTTTCATTTGAAATTTTAATGAGGCACAACAAGTAAAAAGAAAGAAGGGATGAGAATTAAAAATCAGAGCCACCTAACAGTAGAAGCTAGGAACCCGTATTTGTGGCAATATTAAAATACAAAACAGAACACCATTTAAAAGACCTTGGTTTGTTCAAAATATTAACAAAGAATAAAATTTAATGTCATTTTTGAGGCATAGAATAATACTTATTTGGGGATGTTCAATAGAACAATAACTGCCACAAAATGAATCTCTCTTTTTGATAAATCTTTAGAGAGAAATAGGAGAAAAGTCAATTTAATCCTATGCTTTGAAATTCTTTCATCACAGCTGCATAATGAAACATGGAGTTCCTAAGATATTTATGGCAACTTTCATCATTTAAATCTTTCCAGTGAATTTCAATTTTCCCAAGAAGAAACGTTCCCTTTTTCTTAAAAAATACATGTATATGTATGCCTAGATACAGAGACACATACATATACGTAGGCATGTATATATATATGTTTATGGATATGGACACAGCTATAAAGTATTCGCTCATAAACAGCCAACGTCAAATGGCCAAATCTTCTGGAAGGTAATTAGAAAGACACATAAAACTCTTATCATGTTAAAATTTTTGACCCAATGAAACAATGTCCAGAAATTTGTCTTCTAACAAAACAGAAAGATTTAACTACAACCATAGTTCTGCCAGTATGGCTTATAGTGACAACAACATTACATATATTATCTATCTAAGCAAGAGGGGATGAAGGAATAAATTATGGCACAACCAGACACTGAATTACTATGGGATCATTATAACTAATGCTGTAAAAGTACATTCAGCAACCTGAGACTATCTTTAACAGTATATTATCAAATGAAAATTAATCAGCTCAGAAATAGTAAACATAGTATGCTTCCACTTTGATAAAAACAGATTATGGACAGAAATAAATATAAAAGAAACATTACAAAAATACTAATGGTTGTACATAGAAACTAGGATTATGATTTATGATATTATTGTCAAGTACTATACGTACTTGTAAGTTTATAATGTATATGTGAGATTTGCGTACATTTATGATTTTTATAAATTTTTTTAATTTATTTTTTATTTCAAATTAATATGAGGGTACAAATTTTTAGGTTACATTCTTCTCACTTCAGGATAAAGTTCCACTTGTAAAAGAGCCCTCGCCCAGGGGGCGTGTCATACACCCTCACAATGTGCACATTCACAATTTTCTAATGGAAAAATTGGCCAAGATACATGTTTCATTTTAGAAGGAAAATTACCAGTGTTACTTCCTAAAAATAAAATCTCATAGCCAATTATCTTTAAAAATCGACTATAAGAAATAAAATATTTATATAACAAAAGTCAAAAACTTAAGATATTGAATGATGATACAATGAATAAAGTAAAATTTACCCAACAATCTCCCCTAACTATATTGACCCACAGATAGATAATGGTTGCTTATTCCTTTCTATAACGATATCCTACATTAGCCAGTCATTTTACCTAGTCTGCATTTTCCCTAGGCCTTTTAGGAATGGCAAAGCTACATCAAGTGTCTTGCTGTAATAAAAATACCCACTGTGTTCCCACTCAGCTTGTTAAGAAATCAAAGAAAGAAATTAAGTTAGTTTGGCATGATTTGTTTTTGATGAACCCATGTCGCCTTCTAATTATCACATTATTTTCCTCCAGATGTTTGCAAATTGAGTGAGTATAGAGATTCTTTTTTTTGAAATGCACCATGAAAGCCCTGGACAGTAGATTATAGTTAAAATTCTTTTGAGTTACTAGATTTGCTAGCATTTAAAATGGAGCTTATCTGGCTGGAAGAAAATATACACACACCTTAAAAACATGACTATAATGATTAAAATTGGCTATGTAAAAGTAACAGGGCTATGATTGAAAAAAAGCCCCCTGAATTACATATACTAAAAAATACCCATGGTAATGTGGCATAAAAATTCAAATAGGGTTACATAAACATAGAGACACACATATAGAATAAAAACACAGATATCTCTATAAATTGGCAACAAACTGATTATCTTTATTATAATTTATTCAGATACAATTTTAAATAAGTTCATATTCCCAGATCATGTCCTAGCTGACAAAGTAGTTTCACACCAGCATATAATTCCTGGATGAATAATTGAGACCTAGCTTCAGGTAAAGAAAACAAGAGAACGAAGCCACATTTTTTTAGTACTCTTATCTCACATTAGCAATAGCAATGAGTAGACAAAACACTTGCCAAGACTGTTGACCTGAGTGTCTTTTTGTATCCAAAGCAAGGTTAATGATGCCATGCTGGGAAAAGGGCTTTTTGAATGAATGTGGCCTACTGGGAAGACAGAATTCTAACAAAACGAGTAGTGATCTAACACCAAGAAATCAGAATCTAAACTTAGAACCCTCTGAATATTTTCTTTGGGCTCTAGCAGATATAGAAGCAAAAGGCACTGTTAGACTGCAGAACTGATGAACCTCTCATAACTTAAGACACATGAATGTTTATTAATTCACTTGGCAAAATCCAGCAAGTCAATACTTTCATAGATCTAACATAAGAGCATTTGAATGCTTGGGAGATGGGACGGCAAGTCAAGCTCTATCTACACTATGCACAGATACTTCTGAAAGAACCAGACAGAAGCAGGGAGTCGCCAAAATAGCCTTTATTGCAGCCAAGTTCCCTGAGCTGGTTGATTATATCACAATAAATATTCAAAAACACAAGAAAAGAAGGAAGACAGAAAGGGTGGAAAGGAGAAGGAAGGGAAGAAAGAAAGGGGAGAGAGCTAAGGAAAGGAAAGGAAGAAAGGGAGGAAGGGAGAAAGAGAGAGAGAAAGAGTGAGGGAGGGAAAAATAGAGAGACAAAAGAAAAGGAAAGAGATGGAAAGGAAGAAGGGCAGAGGGAATGATGGGAAGGGAGAAGAAAATAGAGAAAAGAAATTCAAACATTAACATGCCCACACATATTCACTTACATTTATAACACCCTGGCTTCCCAGAGAGTCAGTTCTTGATAGTCTTTCTTGCTCTAGAAACATCAAGAAATTCACAATCTTGAAATGTTTATACTACATTAATGCCATCTGGCTTTTTTCTGAAATCCCATTTCTTCTAGCATTACATGTGTTCTAGGAACTTTCTGATGCCACAAGTTTCTCTGAGAAGACCATTTTATAACAACTCTCTACGTTACTCTGGATTGCCCAGCACTGGGAACACACAACCAAGTCCCACTGAGAAACAGATGCTACCTGGTTGGACAGATGCCCCTACCTGCTAACCAAAGCTCTGATCATCACTTTATCACAACTTTATTCAAATCCGGAAAAATTACACTTTCCATTGCACCAAGAAATCTCTTAGAAACAGTGAAAACATATTTGTCTGAAGGTTTCACTGCAAAGAACATACTCTTAAATTTTCCTTTCTCTTTTCCATGCCTTCCTTCACAAATTCCTGCCAATTATTTAGGATTTTCACAGTGAATCCTGGTCAAAATCCTCCGTTTAGATTCCTTTACCTGATTGCTGCCAATAGTGGTCCACCATTAACCACTCTCTGTCTCCCTTCCTCTGTCAAGATTCTTGTTTTATGTCCCTTTTTTCAAAAGTTTCATCTTTGACAAGTAAACTGTACATGCATTGTTCCACCTATTTAACATGCATTTTTAAAGATGCTTTCTGAAGCTACAGTGATTTAACCCAAAGGAATACAAAGGCAATGAAAGCTCTAGGGCCAGCTGATAGAAAGAGACCAAGGGGTCAGAAGCAGGTAACTACAGAACCCATCTTGTAGTTACCTGCTTGCCCGTCAAGAATCTAATCACTGGCTCGGCACCTGTGGCTCAGCGGGCTAAGGCGCCAGCCACGTACACCTAAGCTGGCGGGTTCAAATCCAGCCTGGGCCCGCCAAACAACAATGACAGCTGCAACCAAAAAATGGCCGGGCGTTGTGGCGGGCGCCTGTAGTCCCAGCTACTTGGGAGGCAGAGGCAGGAGACTCGCTTGAGCCCAGGAATTGGAGGTTGCTGTGAGCTGTAATGCCA
>CAUYON010065072.1:0-16195 GCA_963573935.1 Arctocebus calabarensis
TTTTCTTTCTTTCTTTCTTTCTTTCTTTCTTTCTTTCTTTCTTTCTTTCTTTCTTTCTTTCTTTCTTTCTTTCTTTCTTTCTTTCTTTCTTTCTTTCTTTTTTTTTTTTTGAGACAGAGTCTCATTATGTCACCCTCAATAGAATGCTGTGGCGTTACAGCTCACAGCAACCTCAAACTCTTGGGCTCAAGTGATTCTCTTGTCTCCGCCTCTCAAGTAACTGGGACTACAGGCGTCCACCACATAAAGCCCAGATATTTTTTGGTAGTAGTTGTCATTATTGTTTGGCAGGGCTATATTCGAACCAGCCCGCTCCTCTGGTGTATGTGGCTAGAGCCCTAGCAGCTAAGCTACAGGTGCCAAGCCAGCTCTCTGAATTCTTAACACCAACCATTTACTTTCTTTTCTGTCAGAGGAAATCATGTAATTATGAGCCACATCTTGTCCTCCAACTTAAGTGCAGCCACCAGCTGAGTGCGGGAGGCCCCTTCCTCTGAAAATGCTCTAGTTAATGCTACCAGTGAATTCTAAATGACTCTATTGAATAGGCTTGCTAATCCCCCACGTTATTTGATCCTCCTAGATCATGTAGTATTATGGACCACTCCCTGTATTGAACCTCTCTTTCCTTAATTTCACACAGAATTATCCCTAGTATCTTCATAGTCAACAACCACGAGGTTTTGTTACTGGCTTCTCTCCCTTTGTATTTCTTGGTAAGGCATTGGCCTTGACCCCCTTCTCTTCTCACTCCACCTGCTGTCCATGTGTATTCTTATCCAGTGCCAGCATTGAACTATATCCTGGAGACTAATGGTTCCATAAGCTACATCCGCAGTGCTGATATTGCTATTAAGCTACAGGCCAATTTCATACATATCAACTAGGCCTCTAACTAGCTGCCCCACAGGTACTCCAAAGTGAGTAAGTCCAAAATAGAGCCTATTAATAGCTCACCTACCTTCTCTTAAATTCTTCATCCTCCTGCATTTCTCAATGATAATGATGATGTTAATTTAAGGAAAGCAGAAAGTGATATTTGTAAATACACTCAGTCCTAAGTGCTTAATGTATGTTAAATCATTTGGTTTTTACATGAATCCTATTAGGTAAGTACTATTACTATTCTCAATTGACAGATAAAGGAATGGAGAGAAAGAAAGTTATTTTTCCCAGAGATAGACAGCACCAAGGTTGGAGACAATGGCTGTCATTTCTACCAGGCCTACTAATTCTCTTTTACTCAGAGGATGGCACCACTATACTGCTGTCACCTAAGAATGACCCTAGATACCTCATTCTTCTTCAGTGCCTAGTCAGCCACTAGTTGGGGTTATTACTAATACTCCTGGGAGAAAGGGTTATAAAGACGGGAGAGAATGGTCCTTCCATTTAGCTTAAGTTCTGCAACATGATACATATTTAAATAAACATTTAAAATCACTTATAATTTTTTTTTAATCTCATATCCCATCCTGGGAATTTATGTGCTATTTCTGAACATTGTTCAGACGTGCATTCTATATTAGCATGATCAGTAAAGGAAATGACATGAGAATGTCATGACATGGAAATGACATGAGAATGGTACCCCAGTACAGAGTGGAGTCCAGAATTGTGCTTACGCCACTTGTGCTTCTGTGTTTTTCTAAGGAACGTTTTCCCTTAACACACAGCATAGAACAAACGGTGGATCCTTTTAAATTCTCCCGATACTGTCACAGGTAGGCTCAGTGTTACACTGTAGTATACAACACGTCCTTATTAATAAAATCCTTTTGGAGTGTGTTTTCAAGCAAAACCTGGGCCAAGTGCCCTTGCCAAGGCTGTCGAAGTGATCAGACCCAGTTAAAAAATAGGTAAGTGATGTACACACACATTTTGCCACAGAAAACATATAGATGGCTACCACACATGGGAAAAGCTGTTCTACCTCATTAGCTATCAGGGATGTGCAAATCAAACCACAGTGAGATGCCCCTTTGTGCCCAGTAGGATGACTATAACCAAAGTAACACATGATAAATGCTGGAAAGAGTGGGAAAAATTGTAAGACTCACGCACTTCAGGTGGGGATATAAAAGCGTGTAGCCACATTGGAAAATAGTGTGATAATTTCTCTGAGAGTTATCATATGATCCAGCATTTCCATTTATAGATATATGCCACAAAAGTAGTGAGAACATTTGTCCAGTATTCATAATAGCCCAAAAGTGGACACAATGCAAATGCCCATCAGTGGATAAATGAATAAACAAAATGTGGTACCCCTAGTATAGAACATTGTTCTACCATAAGAAGAAATAATTAGTGATATCTACACAGATGAATGTTGAATATATGACACTAAGTAAAAGTCACAAAAGATCATATACAGTAGAATCTCCATAGCTGACTACCTCCTTATGCTGACTTGATTTTCATAGACCAGACATCAGCACAGTAGGACTAGTTCCTTAGGTTGACCACCTCCATGTGTTGACCAGTTTGTCAAAGTCCCTTGGGTGGTCTTTGACTTGGGTGGTCAACTTACAGAGGTCCTACTGTATTATATGATTTTATTTATATGAAATGTCAGAACAGGCAAATCCATAGAGACAAAAAGCATACCAGTGGATGCCAAGGTCAGAGGGGAGGAGGCACTGAGAGTGGCTGCCAAAGGGTACAGAGTTTTGGGGAAAACGTGATGCAAGATGATTTTGGTGATGGTTGCATAACTCTGCAAATATACTGAACACCACTGAATCACATATACCCTTTAAATTGGTGGGTCATATAGTGTGTGAAATACAGTTCGAAACTTTTTAGAAAGTAGAAATGCTAGGAAATGGAGACTTGAAATGGAGTCCAGGATATGAGTGTTGAGAAAGGGATGATTTTTATACAGGACAGCCTTCCACCTTTAATGGCAACTCTCTGCCTTCATCTGAGAGGACGTTGCGGTGCACAACTGGGTCTATTATGGCAGCAAAGGACGGCGGCATCCTCACTTCAGCATTTGACCACAGTTTTCATTCCAAGTGTAAAAAAGAAAATGACCTTTTGACTGATTTTACCCTAATGTGATTTTTATCACTCCCATAAAAAGAAAATGTGCTGCAAATAATCATTTTGTATATTCTAGAAGCAAAAATCTAGCATGAGTAGGCTCTACACATGAGTTATGATAGAATGAGTTGTGGAAATTCTTAATTGATTCCTTCATTGAAGTTGCATTTTTAAACAACCATGTTTGTCAGAACTCCTTAAGTGACAGAGACCCAAGTCAAAATAGCTATATCAAGAGATGGAAGAATTTGGAATGTATTAGCTTATATACATGGGGAGTCCAAGGGTGGATTTCTTTTCTGGATACAAGGACTTTGAGTATGAGAACTCTGTGAATCTCCCTCCATGTCTGGCCCCTGCTTTTCTCTGGACACTCATCTTTCCCACTCCTGCCTCAGAGTAGCTCTTTCCACTTAGTGGGACGATGGGTGCTATAGAGCTACATGTTTATATCTTGTAAACCAGAAATAAGAGCAGGCTGTCTCTCCAACTAGATTGGTCAAGGCTGAGGACAGAATCTGATTGGTCTGACTTTGCTCACATGCTTGTGCCTGAGCCAATCATCATTCTAGGAGGGGAAAGTACATGAAAATTGTTCCACCATGGTTTACATGCCCACTTCATGAGTGCTGGGGCAGGAGTGGAGATGTCAGGTATAGATGGAAGAGCAACCCAAAGGAAAGAAGGTGCTGTTACCAGGAAGGAGAATTGAATACATGCTGAGCAGACAAAACCCACTGCAATGCCCATTGTACACAGCTGCTTCACAGCTGGGTTCTGGGGCAGCACCACACAGAACCTCCTCCTGAGAGCTGACCAGCCTGGGCTCCAGTGTTGTCTGCCTGGAGCCTACCACCTTGCCTGGGCCTACATTGCTCTGTGACAGTTTCCATTACATTTCACCTTTTATTTTCTCTTTTCCTTGTGGAATCATTTCTCATCATGGGAAAATGGCAGACATTTGATGAACTGCAAATGCAGACAGGGAACATCATCCATGGTGCCATTCAAGAACAACTAAATTAGGTATCACAATACACTCCATCAACCATTTGAAATGGTGCAATCAAATGAGAGGTTTATTGTTCCAAAAACACTAATGATACATCTATATATGTCTCAAATTGTTGTTTTATGCAAGGAGTTTATAATACCAGCTGCTGTGTTATATGAACTGCTCCTTTTTTTTTTTTTAAATCTTTGACCCAGGTACTTCAATCAAAGATTCATTCTGCTATAAACTCCAATGAATTGCCACCTGGCAAGTTGGCCAGCCAAGCCTTGGATAATACATATAAGAAAAACTGCTTTAATCAAATTTCTTTGGGTCTAAAAAATGTTGTCAATCTGATTGAGGAGATAAGTTCTATGAATTATCTCCAAGGTCCAGATGTGTAAAAAAATGGCAAGTATTTATGCATGTCAAACAGACCCAAATGTGTAAGAGTTATGAATTAAGTAAGAAGTTGTTCTGTTTTTTTAAATGGAACTCAGCATCTTGATCACTAACTGTAAAAGACAGTCCAGTGAGCCCAGCTGGTATCAGGAATCAAGGAAAACTACGACGCTATAGTTGTGTTATGTGGTAGTGAGAGCTACATGGCAAATGTTTTTTGAGAGCCCAGTATTTCTACCCTGTGCTCACAAAGAAGCCATTTATGACTTAATTTGGTAAAGGACAGGTCATTCTGAATTGTCCAACTATCTATAGGCCTTAGTGTTTTTGGAGGAAATGAGGAAACTTAAAAACACTGACCTCCATCATGGAGAATGTCCTGTTATTACTGGTAGCCCAAAGACTAAGCGAACTTGAGTAATCTGAGGAAGATACTAATGTGTGGCTTCAGGGACTGCACAAGAAGGAAGGGTGACCCCAAAGACAATATGGACATGTGATGTCACCAGATGCGGTCCAGGTAGGGAAAATTGAGCCACCCTGAGGCCTTACCAACTTGTTTTGAGGGAAATGGTGAATTTCTTGGGAAAGACCATACCATAGAACACGGGACCTCTGAGGATGATCCAAAAGTAATCCTTCTCAGAGGGCAATCCCTGAAAAGCCACTTTTAAAGGCTTTCTTTTTCTATTTCAAAATATTAAGTGTTTTTGTTACATGGACAGCTTTTGTAATGCTTGAGTCAGGGCTGTAAGCGTGTCCATCAACCAAATATGATTTGTTGTGCCTGCTAGGTAGGTTTTTGTCCCTTCTCTGCCCACACCCCCACTGCCACCTGCTTGATTTCCAATGCCTTTTACTTCTCTCTGTATACATGTGTGCTCATCAGTTAGTTCCAGTTTATTAGAGAATACACGTGGGATTTCTTTTTCCATTCTTGGGATACTTCACTTAGGATAATGGTCTCCAGTTCTATCCACATTGCTATAAAGGAATTAATTCATCCTTTTTGTGGCTGAATAGTACTTAGTATATGTATATGCATACATCTACCACATTTGTTAATACACTCATGAATTGATGGTCACTTGGGTTGATGCCACCTCTTTGCAATTGTGAATTGTGCTGCAATAAACATTTGAGTGCAGCTGTCTTTTAAATAAAATGACTTATTTTACTTTGGGCATAAACCTAGTAGTGGGTTTGCTGTATCAAATGGTAGATCTACTTTTACTTCTTTGAAGACTCTCCATACTATTTTCCATGCAGGATGTACTAATTTGCAGTCTCACCAATAGTGTGTAAGTGTTCCTTATTCTCTACATCCACACACATATATTGTTTTTGGACTTTTTAATAAAAGCTATTCTGACAGGGGTAAGATGATATTTCATTGTAGTTTTAATTTGCATTTCTCTGATGATTAGTGACATTGAGTATCTTTTCATGTTTTTCTTTTCCTGTTTTTTTTTTTTTTTGGCCATTTGTCTCTGTTCTTTTGAGAAGCTTCTGTTCATGTCTTTTAACTATATTTTAATGGAGTTGTTTGTTTTTCCTCGCTGATTTGTTTCAGTTAGTTGTAGATTCTGGATATTGTTATCACTTTATCAAATGTATAGTTTGTGAATATTTTCTCCCATTCTGTAGGTTGTCTATTTCCTATTGATTATTTATTGAGCTATGCAGAAACTTTTTAATTTAACCAATTCTCATTTATTTATTTTTGTTGTTGCTATAATTGCCTTTGAGGTATTAGTTATAAATGCTTTGTTTACTCTGATATCAAGAACAATTTTTCCTAAATTTTCTCCTAGAATTCTTATAGTTTCAAGTCTTATATTTAAGTCTTTTATCCATTTTGAATTAATTTTTATGAGTTGTGTGAGATAAGGGTCCTGTTTCATTCTTCTGCATGTGGCTACCCAGTTTTCCCAGCACCCTGTATTGACTAGAGCTCATTTTCCCCAGGGCATGTTATCTTGATGATACTCCAATCCTGAGATTCCTGAAGGTAGGAGACTGGACAGGGTTCTATAGATTGTATCAGTAGGTGAGAACCCTCCCCTTATAAAGCACTGTAGAGTTACATAACACTTCCACATGTCCAGTCTCATTTAATCCTGACAAAACCCCTACAAACTGGTTGGTATCCCCCTTTTTCAGGTAAAACTAAGCCTATAGAGATAAAAATCCGTGAACAAACCTAACAGCAAAACCAAGTTTGGTACCATTATTATGTATCCTAAGTCCTCTGCCCTTTTCCACACTGGCATTTATCTCTGGTTCAAGTTCTGTTTGGTCAGCCCTCTGTATCTATAGGTTCCATTTCTATGGATTTTATCAACTATGGACTGAAAATGTTTGGAACACAAAAAAAATTCCACAAAGGTCCAAAAAGGAAAATTTGATCTGCTTCATGCTAACTACTATGTTGAACCAGTGTGAATGAAGGGATCTGTAGACATTGTAGTAGGTATTATAAGTAACCTAGAGATGATTTAAAGTATAGAGAAGGATGTGCATAGCTTATATGCAAATGCAACACCATTTCATACCAGGGACTTGAACATCTGTCAGGGAGTTCTGAAACAAATCCCCCACAGTTACCATAGTGTGATGGTATATCCCTTTGCTTCCTTTTCTGCTCAGCATAGAGTCCTGCCACTTATCTCTATTTCTTTTATCTTTTCCTTAGTTTGGCCACTGCCTTTTATCACTAGGATTAAAATATCCACTTTGCTTCCAGTCTTGTTCCCTTCATCCTTCTGCTCAGCAACTGGAGTTACTGTTCAAAAACCCAAATCCAATTATGTCATTTTTTTCTTATAAACCCATTATTTTTACCATTTGTGTGAAACCTAAACTTCTTCAAGATCTAGACCTTGTGTATTTCTCTATCTTCCATCCCTATACCATTCTCTTCTCCAGCCATATTGATCCACTTCAGCCAATCCCCACTCATTCTCACCTCCAGGACTTTGCATGTGTTTTTCCCCTCTGCCCTTCATTTGGTATGTACTCATCATTGAGATATTCCTTATACTTAATTCCACTTTAAATGCCTTCCTTAATCTTCCTCTTCCATTATCCCATTGCATTTGCTACCCTCGTGACTCTTACCATATTCTATTGAACTTGCCTTTTGCATCAGGTAAGTTAACTTTAGTTTCTGTAGCATATAAACACACAAAAATTTAATTTCCTTTTGTTTTAAACAAAACTTGAATAATGCAGATGTCCAATGAGTAGCTTTCCACTCAGGAATTCAGAAATCCAGACTCTGTTCATCTTGTGACTTTGTCATTTTCAAAAAATACCTTCCAAGGTCATGGCAGAGGAGAAAAAGGGAGAAATGAGAAATAAGACCTCATTTTCTTACCATTGAAAATATGTCATATAAATAAAGTCATGTACTTTTTATACAAAAAATACAAATATATAAAGTTATACCTACAATTTTATATCTCACATATCATAGCATAGATAAACTCATTACCTGTCCTCAAAAAGAATGATGCAAGACCCAGGATATGCTCAAGCCCAGTCGTAGAATCTATATGTGTGTGTGTGTGTGTGTGTGTGTGTGTGTGTATAGGAGGGTGTCTTTGAACTCCCTGTTGAGAGTTACGGTGTAGGACTACAGGGTGGGTCAGAAAAAATTCTTTTTGCTTTGGTTCAGTGAAAAACACAAGTTTTTGGTCCAAACATACTTCTTATTTCTGGGAGTATCACATAAAGTAGCCACCTTGCCCTCATGTTGAGGCACTCCTTCCTCTGTAATATAGGCATTCCCTTTATTCCTCTCTCAGTGCCCAATATATGTGGAAGGTGACCTTATGAGTAAGCTGCTTAAGTCATCTCCAGAACCTTACTGTGCTTAGCAGGCAGTAGGACACACTAATCATATCTTGAACAGAATGACCTGGACCTATTGAGTGTCGGCACTTTACAATCAGGTCTCAGGGTAAATCATTCAATGTCTACCCTAGAGAAAAAGCCCCAAACAGCCTAGTAGTGACTGAAGGGACATTTGCATACCAGAGTGACTGATTCTCACCTCAAGGAGGAAGGTGGGCTCCATCTGGGAAAAACATGGAATGGTCCCCTCTTAGTGCTAAGCATAAATTAAATTTCACTATCTGCCAAAGCCAAAAGTTTACACAGATTTTGTAGTTTTTTCCAAGCCTTAAAGAAAAAAAGCCATTTGTTTATGCACTACAACTTCATGACAAATTTTTGCTCCATATTGTGATTATAACACCTAATTTCCTAATTAAACATGCTAATTGTGAGTCATTACCTCACATAACTACAAGGCACAGAAGTATAATTATTCAGTAAAAAGCCTTTATGAAACTTTAGTGGGAAAGAGAGCTGGCTGAGGAGACAGCTGCTTAGAGAGAGCAAGAGCGGTGCTACCTAGGGGCCTACTGTGTCTGAATTGCCACTGGGTAACAATTACAACCTGGCTCCACGCTTAAATTTCTCAATTTTTAAATCCGAGAAAACCTCCTTCTGTAACCAAGGGCATAGTAACAAAGTCACTGCCTGTTAAAAGAGGAAGAAGAACCTCTTTATGGACCAAAGGGATTCTGCTCACTTCTAGATGGAAACTGGAACAAGCCAGAACCTTCCATGGGGGTCCCCCTGAACTCCCTTCATCATCTTTCACCCACTCAAATTTCCTGATTTTTTTATGAAGCAAGCAAGAAGCAGATCAGAGAAGGAAATAGAAGATTAGTAGAATGGACTTGGCAAAATAAAAAGGATAAAGGTATAAAAATAGTGGAAGAAAATCCCTAAAGCTCAGACTTAAGAGCATGGTGATTTGGGATAGAGGAAAAATATAGGGAGGAACTTTGGGTAATTGTTGCTGAATAGTATGGATAGGATCCCTTTAATGTTTGCTTTTTCAGGAGGCACAAGCAAGTATGGAAATTTTTTTAAACACCTTTTTATGATGCTGAGGCTGTGTTTCTTAGAATGCAACTTTGCACAGAACTGGGACCACATGAAGCTCACATCTATATTCAGGCTATCCCCTTTCCTCTTACCCATACTCATTCCTATGAAACAGATATCTTTTGTTTCTCTATTCTTTTTCTTCCTATGAACAATCTACTCACCTTCAGCATATCTACTCACTCACACATACATATATCTTTCTATGGGGGGTATGTGTGTATGTAAATTCTAGCGACTTTATCTGTAAACCTTCATTGTTATCCTAATAATTGCTTCCACCATGATTGCCATATGGTGTAAAACCTTAGATTCAACCATCTTTTTCCTTTTCTCTTAACTTCTGTTCTCTCAGCTCACCATCCTCAAATCTGTTCAGTGAGTCTTTCTTTTTCTAATTAGTAGACCAAAGTTCAAGGCAAGTAAACACTTAAACTGAAGCATATAAGAAATTGATAGAGAGGTTAAAACTGACTCTGTGAACTGACTGAGATACACCCACTGTAAAGTTCCATAATTCTGTTTCTGTGTTCCTGGTAAGATGCTGTGTAATCCTCTCGTCAAACTGTGAATTTAAAATTCTACCCATGAGCAAAACCATCAGGTTAGATTGTTTTTCTTGTTTCATATTACATGCATAACTGAGGCTCTAGCTTCGCAGCTGTGAAAAAAGTTGCATCATATCGAGGTGACTACAGAAGTCATGGTGGGGTGTGGGACAGATACTTGGATAGCAATTCGTCATGATTTTGCTCCTGGTTCTTTGTTCTTGTGAGATAAGAGACCAGCTAAGCCTTATGTCTCCCAGGAAGAATGGTACAATATCAGGGTCTCTTTTAATTATTGAGGGAACTCAGAAGCTTAGTGATTTATTCTTCCAGAGTGAAACAGAGCAAAAACTACTCAAATCCATATATAACCAGTGGCAGCCGAGGTAGCACAAGGAAACAAACAAAACCACCAACAGCCAACCAGGGCATTGCTGTTGGCACAAGCTGGCCAGCAACAATTTCTTGAGAGAGAATAGATGTTTATCTGGAAAATTCATTCTACTTCATATGGAAGGAAGAACAATTTTGAAATGATTATACAATATACAAGAAAATGTATTCACTACAGAACAATTCTTTTTTTTTCATTAAACAAGTGAACAGTGTATTAAGAATTAAACAAAGGTATGATGTGATACAGTACAAGCAAGACACTCAAGCTAGGTATAATAGTACTACTCACACAAAACTTAAATTTCACCCCCCAAAAAATCACAAGACAAAAGAGAAAGCAATTTTACTGTTATAAAATAAGATATTTCATGCAAAGTATTAACTCTGCACCCCCACCCCCAAAGCCCAACCTCCCAACAAACAAAAAACTATCTGGGAATACTGCTATGCTAACATATTAACCACAGTATAATTATTCATGGGAAAACAGTAATTAAGCAATGAATTAAATGAAATAACAAAGTTCAAACTATCATAAACTCATAGATGACAATGATTTTACAAGACAAGCAATTCTAGAAATCTTATAAATAATAAAAAAAGAAGAAATATATCAATATCATTCTACTTGATCTAGATACACCTGCTATTGAAATTGGAGAAAATATATTGTTATAAAAGGAAATTATAAACATGTTTCACTTATAAATGAGGATGCAATATCCTAAACAACATATTGACAAGTTGAATTAAAAAATTAATGTTTAAGTAATGCACTTTGGTCAAAATTGAATCCAATTTATATGAAAGTTAGTCACTGTTTTCTTTTCTTCCTTTTTTTTTTTTTTGGTTTTCTTTCTCTCACTCTCTCCCTCCTTCTCTGTCTGCTCTCTCCTTCCCCACTGCCCCACTGTGTCATTGATTGTCATTATTGTCCTCAAGTCACAGTTGAATACATAGGATTCATGCTTCTCCAGTCCTGTGATGTTTCACTAAGAATAATGTGTTCCACCTCCATCCAAGTTACTACAAACACTGCAAAGTCTCCATTATTTTTGAAGGCTGAGTAATATTCCATGGTATACATATACCATAGCTTACCAATCCACTCCTGGGTTGAAGGACATTTAGGCTGTTTCCACACTTTAGCAATTATAAATTGGGCTGCGATAAACAGCCTTATAATAAATTTTTTTTTCTTCTGGATAAATGCCCAGCAATGGGATTGCAGGATCAAATGGAAGGTCTAGGTTGAGTTATTTGAGCTTTCTCCAAAAAGGTTGTATTAGTTTGCATTCCCACCAGCAGTGTAAAAGTGTCCCTTTCTCCCCACATCTGCACCAGCATCTGCAATCTTGGCAGTTCTATAGCTAAGGCAATTCTTATTAATAAAAACAAAACTGGGGGTATCACCATACCAGATTTTAGGCTGTATTACGAGGTCATAGTGGTCAAGACAGTATGGTACTGGCACAAAAATAGAGACATAGATACTTGGAATCGTATAGAAAACCTGGAAATAAAACCAATAACTTACAGCTATCTAATCTTCAATAAACCAAACAAGAGTGTACACTGGGGGAAAGATTCCCTATTCAATAAATGGTGCTGGGACAATTGGATTTCCATATGTAAAAAGACTGAAACTGGATGTGCACCTTTCTCCCCTCACAAAGATTGATTCGAGATGGATAAAGGACTTAAATTTAAGGCATGAGATGATAAAAATCCTTAAAGAAAGAATTGGAAAAACACTGGAAGATATTGGCCTGGAGAAAGACTTTATAAGGAAGACTAACATGGCAATAGCAACAACTGCAACAATAAACAAATGGGACTTAATCAAACTGAAAAGCTTCTGTACAGCCAAGGAGACAACAACCAAAGCAAATCGACAACCTACCCAATGGGAAAGGATATTTTCACATTCTGAATCTGACAAAAGTTTAATAACCAGGATCTATACAGAACTTCAATTAATCTACAAGAAAAAAGCCAACAATCCCATACATCAATGGGGAAGAGACGAATAGAATCTTCTCTAAAGACGACAGATGAATGGCCAGTAAACACTTGAAAAAATGCTCATCATCCTTAATTATTAGAGAAATACGAATTAAAACCATCCTGAGATGCCATCTAACTCCAATGAGAATGGCCTATAGAACAATTCTTAAGTCACAAAGATCCAGAAAGATTTATTGAAAGAATATTTTTGAAAAAAAGCAAATGTCCTTATTATTATTCAATGGCTTAAATTTGTCCCTTAAACTCTGTGCTTCTTATGATAAATTCCATATATAATTCCATATGCTTCATGGAAGTGGGGAAAATGCTTTCTTCAGGGGCCACACATGTAGAAAATTCTCCTGGACTTTGATTCTTAAGTTCATTTTTAAAAAAGTTTTTTTATATACTTTTTCTTCCATTCTTGAGACACTTTGTAAAATCTATCACCCAATTATAGCACAAGAGTATGGGGAAAGGGGTAAGGGGGAAGGGAGGGGGGAGGCTGGGTGGAGGAAGGGTAATTGGTGGGACCACACCTACAGTGCATCTTAGAAGAGTACAAGTGAAACTTACTGAATGCAGAATATAAAGGTCTTTACATAATAATTAAGAAAATTCCATGAAGGCTATGTTAACCAATTTGATGAAAATATTTCAGATTGTATATGAAACCAACACATTGTACCCCATGATTGCATTAATGTACACTGCTATGATTTAATAAAAAATAAATAAATAAATAAATAAAGTTTTTTTATTTTAAAGTAATTTTAGGCTTAGAGAAAAGTTGCAAAGTAGTACAAAGAGTTTCCACATAGCTTTTCCTCAGCTTCCTCTTACATTACTATCTCCTGACAACCACAGACAGGGATCAAACCTGAGAAATTAACCTTCTATATTACTGTTAAACTAAATGGCAGTTTTTTTTCAGATTTCACTAGTTTTTCCATGAATGTCTTTTTTTGCTGTTGCTGCTCCAGAATCCAATCTAGGATCTTAACTTGTATCCAGTTGTCACATCTCTTCAGTCTCCTTCAGTCTAAGACAATGTCTTCTTTCTTTGTCTTCTTACAGCACCAGTCCTCTGTGACCTGGACACTAAGCCTTATCTGTGGTCCTCCATCCGTGTCCTTTAACCTTCCAGCTGAGAGCCAGAACTCTGCAGTCAGTCCAAACTGCATTTTAATCCAGTTTCTTCCACACACCAGCTGTGTAATCCTAGTCAAGTTACTCGAGTTTTCTGAGTTTTAGTTTCCTCAAAGGGGATAATGAGAACACCACCAGGTATACTAACCATATAAAGTACTCAGCACATGGTAAATTCTTAACGAACAGTTCCTCTATTATTGCTACTGCTATTGCTACACATAATAATTAGAAAGAGTAGACTAAATGTTAGCCATTATTTGATCTATTGAGGTTTTCAAAACCTATTTGAGGTTTTGTTTTGGGGGGGTTTCTTTTTGAGACAGAGTCTTGCTTTGTCACCCTCAGTAGAGTGTCATGGTGTCATAGCTCACAGCAACTTCCAGCTCTTGGGCCTAGGCAATTCTCCTGCCTCAGCCTCCCGAGCAGCTGGGACTACAGGTGCCCACCACAACACCCGGTTATTTTTTGTTGCAGTTTGACCTGGGTTGGGTCTGAACCTGCCACTCTTGGTATATGGGACCAGCTCCCTACCCAATGAGCCACAGGCACCACCCTCATTGAGGTATTTTTAATCTTCCACAGAAGCAGCAAACATGTCAGAATTCAGCATATTCCCTACTAAAGGGGGAGGACTCTGGTATTCTGTTGAGATGATGATGTAACAATGAGATGGAGATCTCCACTTCCATTTATTAATTACCTGGCATATGTGACACAACTAATCAACTTTGCATAGAAAGGTAAGATAATGAAACTGTGCTCTTCTTTGTCTTTATGAATCCAGGGACAGTAACTACACAGGGGAAATCCTATCTCTCTCGGCATGATTAGGTAAGATATTAATTAGTTTTAATGCTGCAAATACCTTGGGCAAAGTTGCCGGGTTTGTACCATGTGTAATTACACTCAGGAATACTGGAGGCAAAAATAATCTTAAGGATAATATAGTTGGATACACTTGTTTTGCTCAAAAGGTAATTGAGGCTTAGAAAAGCAAAGTGATGTTCCCAAGGTTGCACAGCCAGGCAGTCTGTCTATCTTGGAACCTTCTCCTTTTTTCAGATAATTCATCCTGCAGATAATTAATTACTACTCACCACTCAGAGGTGAAAATTTTGTCCTGATGGGGCTACCTGTGAGCCAACTTCTGGCTAGTATCCCATGTTTTCCAACTGGTAGCTTCCTGACAGGTGAGCTGAGAACTCATAACAGTGATAGCAATGTCCTTTCAGCTTCCAGAAATGTTCATTTATTTTATCATCACTATACGCCTGTGATCCTTATTCTTTAGATGAGAAAGGTTAAACTCTAGGATCAGGGATTTAGGATGACGTAACTCGTCCTGTAGTAATCAAGGAAGACTTTCATGGTAACAGTAGCATTTGACCT
The DNA here is from genome assembly GCA_963573935.1 of Arctocebus calabarensis. NCBI lineage: Eukaryota > Metazoa > Chordata > Mammalia > Primates > Lorisidae > Arctocebus > Arctocebus calabarensis. The sequence continues at coordinate 14,899 of CAUYON010065072.1, forward strand.
GGGACTTAAAGTCTAAGTACAATTTTACCCATTGGACCAAAACAAAAATGGGGAGGCATTCCAGATAAAGGATATAGTGGGAACAAAAACAACTGATATATTGGTATTTTCATCAACAAAGTTCCCCTCCTGCTTTGATTGAATATATTAAATACGGCATGAGAAGTACCATATCATAGAGATATTTTTATTGGCCATAGAATTTCAAGGGCTTATCAAATGTTTAATGAGCAAGGATTGTGTACATTTTGTGGCTACAACTTTAAATAATGAGCAGAAGGGGAATTGAAATTTTATCATCTAGTGTCCATAAAACAGAATCATGGTCCTTCCATTATTAACATAATCATTAAAAAACAAGTTTAGTTAAATTTAAGAAAACCAAGACACATCAAGGCACAGTGTCTTCATCAAAGCCACTCAAGTCCAGATAAAACAAGCCTCCTAAATTGACTGTGATGCTTTGAAATAAAATCCTTGGAGCTTACAATTACAGCATTCCCCAAAAAGCAATTATTGTCAGCCTCCACTGCTTTCCACCACAAATTCTAATTTAATTACATCTTCTCTGTTTAAAATATAGTGCTGTACTGTAAGATATGGCCATGGGAATAGCATTTATGCTAATAAAGAAAAAGTGTCTTTTTATACTGAAGGTGATTAGTCTTGGTCATAATGTTTCTACGCGAGACATAGCATTAGGAACTCATTAATTTCAAGTGGTCATTGCTGAAAAGTATTTTCAATCTTCAGTGTTGGGGGAACCTGGATTGCAGGGTGGAGCAGATCTAGGAGAAAAAAGACAGAAGCAGCTCACCTGCAGTGCCCTCCCTGCCTGCCCTGGTCAGTGCCTCTGGGGATATCCATAAGCCCAGCTTCTTTATTCCAAGGTAAGTCAAATTTACAGATGTATTTTACTGATGGTGAATATTTAACCACTGCATTTTGCTTCCATCTCCTGTTGATAAAATAGCCATTCACACGACTTGTGAATTCTCTATTCACATCTATAATGCTGGGGAACAAAAGTGGATGTGTGCTTCTCTGGCAGAAAACCAAGCTGTATTGACTTTTTATAGAAAAGGCTTTATCTCTTCTTTCTCACAGCTCATTGCTTATCTGGAAGTACTAAATTTCCTCCTGTTTCCAACTATATCATCTCCACGTATGGCCATGAAGAATCATTGCATTTTCTGAGCAGCAAGTGTCCTTTTGATCATAGGCCCATGGGTTTGTTATGCAAAAGAGAAGATGGAGACATAACCTGCAAATATTTTCTCCCATTCTGAGGGCTGAC
>CAUYON010065076.1:75-20888 GCA_963573935.1 Arctocebus calabarensis
CTCGAGTCCCATCCACTTACAGTGACCCGTCTCCACCCACACTCGAGTCCCATCCACTTACAGTGACCCGTCCCCACCCACACTTGAGTCCCATCCACTTTCAGAGACCCGTCCCCACCCCACACTCGAGTCCCATCCACTTACAGTGACCCGTCTCCACCCCACAATCTAGTCCTATCTGCTTGAAGTGACCATCCCTGATGTCCCCTGAACTGTTAAATATCTCAGCTTGCTGTTCATTTCACACTCTGATTCTCTCAGTTACCACCAATCTCACTTTGGAGTTTGAAGGATCAAACTGTTGTTTGCTAGGTCTTACTGAAACTACTGTACACTCCAACCAGAGTAGGACGTTGCTTGTAGGGGAGGAGATTTGCACTGATCTAAGGGAGGTGATGGGGGAGACCAGCTCAGCAGGTGGAGGGGGCCGTGAGGTCACTGCGGGAGGAACTTGACTTTCTCTCTCCCCTACGTGGCAGATCCACTCTGGACAAGCTCATGGAATGCTTAGAAGGTTCTTTGGATGCCCGGATTTCTGCATTATATGGAACTTACATTACAGGGCTTCTACTCAAGCTTTGAACCTAAATTTTGTGCTTTTCCCTTGACACATTCAGAGCCCACTTGTAAAAACAGATTTCCTTCATGAGAATGCCTGTGCAAAGACAGAAAAAGTTCTATTTCTGAACAGGTCAATCACTTTATTAACTAAAGCTAAAAAAAAGAACACCAGCAATTTTAGCTAGACAATATCAAAAATAATTTGAAATTTGAATCATAAGTAAAAGGAGGAATTCGGATCCAATTAATAATGGGCCCGAGAGAGATAAGAGAGGGAAGCGCCACCGAGCAGACAAAAATAAGCTAATACCAATTTGACATTCCTAAGCTTGGTGCTTGGCGTTGCATTGCCAGGGGGCTTCTCAGATGACACACTCTTGTCCCTGTGAGATGAGGAACCAAGGAAGTCTCAATCCCCCTGAACCTTGATGTTTTCATCTCTAAAGGAGAAAAATAAGTGGCTTTTCCAAGAAAACACACATTCAAAATAAGCCTGTAAAGGGCTCCCTCCTGAACAGAAAATTCTAATAAACCCTCAGCCACCGGGAAGTGAGGGGGATCCAGGAATTCCTGAACTCAGGTATGGACTTAGCCAAATAAGTCAGTTTTCAGTGACCAGGAAATGAAAGTTTTCTCTTGGGCTGATCAGATTAAGACACTCCTAAGAGAGCCGGTACTTCCTCTATGGCACTCTCAAGTGTGAAAATTCCATTGCAGTGTTGCAAATAAGAGCCCCCCACACCCAGTGAGCCTGCTCCCCAGCCTCCCCCAGCTGGAGACAGACACACACACCCACTGTGTCCTGGCACCGTGACGCACGCCAGCCATGCAAGGGCTCCTTTACAAGACTTCACAGCACTCCTGACGTCTACAAGACAAAACGTAACAAGGGTCCCCAGCCTGGATTCTCCCTGCCTTGCAAGAAGAATGCTAAAGGGAGATGTGATTTCCCCAAACACTGAATGTTCATCAGGTATACAAAGATGAGACAGACTTAAAGACATACTCGGTGCTGGTCCAAACTACAGTTCTAGGACCAATGTGTAGGAATTGCAGGGCGGAGGAAGGAAAGGTCAATGTGCTTTCATAGGGGGGGCTGTAACGACCTCCTGCTAGGTTGCTTCAGTTCTGAGACTCTGGGAGGCTTGAATGTAGCTTAGAGAAACACGACAAACCAGTGAGCCTCTGCTGGAAGAGTTACTTTGCTATATCCCAGTTCAAATCGCTCAAATCAAAGAATTCACATGTTAAGGATTGGAAATAACCAGTGTGTCATTGCTACCCATTATCTGAAGATGAGCAAATGGTTCATGACTCTGAGACAGTCCCAAGCAGAAAAACCCTTACACACACACAGTCCCTAGGGAGAAGAGACCACACCTGTGACCACCAGCTAACGCAGCACCAGAGCTTACACCAGGGACCGGGACACTCACAGCCACACTGAGGAGGTGTCTGCGCCATTGTGCAGGTGTGCACTCTCTCTTACGTCAGGATGGCTGCAAATGGAGCTGGCCACGCTGAGGGGCTGTCTTTCAGGTCTGGTCTGCGGGGACACTTGTTCTGTGGTTCCGTGGTATAGGAGTGAAGTCTGGAGCTCCTTGAGACTGATTTGGGGGAGTGCAGCAGGGGTCCTGGTATCCTCTGGTGAGCCAATGGCGACCTTTTGCTGAAACCCCTTGTGAGGAGTTCTAACCTTACTGACATCCCCCAGCTCAACCTAGTGGCCTCTCCAACGAGTAGAGCCGTGACTGGCAGTGCTGTCAAGTGTCTGGCCATCCCATTGCTCCGAGTCCGGCTGCTTAGAGAAGGTCCTGACCAGAGGCTGGGTGAGCGCAGCCAGAGCCATCCCACCTGTCTATGGTCAGCGATTCCCAAGGCCAGGGCCGAGGGACCTTCCATGTCGTGGAAGGCCTTTTGTTACTCTGGCCCCCAACTTAAGGGCTTGGTATCCAGTCCTTTTAAAGTTTGATCTAGGGGTTTTGCCCTGACAATGAAGCCTGGAATCCAAATTCTGCAAACTCCAGCCACTTTCAAAATTGTCCTAAATTGTTTTTGGGTTTGTGAAGGGCCATGTTTTGGAATGGTCTCTTTTCTTTCTGTGGACAGTAAACACTGTCCTGGGGTTCAAATCTAACCCTAACCCTAACCACTCAATCTGTGGTTAGGATATTTGGGATTTTGCTCTAGAGACCCTGTATCTTCTGTTGCCACCCAAATGAAGAGCCTGGGCAGTGTTGTCACCATTGGTGGGGACAAAGGTCCAGAATACCACCTATATTGCCCCCCAAATGAAGAGCCTGGGCAGTGTTGTCACCATTGGTGGGGACAAAGGCCCAGAAAACCACCTATGTTGCCCCCCAAATGAAGAGCCTGGACAGTGTTGTCACCATTGGTGGGGACAAAGGTCCAGAACACCACCTATGTTGAAGAACAGCCCCTGAGGAAGGCCCCTTTCAGGCCCAGGACAGTAAGCCAATTGGATTCTCCTGGAATTTCTAACTTAGAATAGGAATTTGGACCTGCTGGACAGATGGGCACAACAGCGTCCTCCACGGCCCTCAGGTCCTGGACGAGGCGGTACCCGCACTAGCAGGACACTGGGAGGCCATACGTTAGCAAAATTTGTATTAAGAGCTCACGCCCCCTTTGTGCCTCTTTCTTCAGATAATATGGCTTTTTTCTAAGGGTGGGATTTTTAAGGTGACTCTGACCAGAGGACAGAGGAGCCATTTCTGTTGTTTCTGGAATCTGCTCACCGCAGACTTGTGGACACTGGTCTGAAGTGAGGTTTGGTACAGCTTACAGAGGCCGAGAAAAGGCCTCAGGCACCCGGGAGGCTCAGGCAGTCCCAGAACCAAAAGCAGGTCTCTGAGAAAGGAGCAGGGCATTCAGGCAGGAGTGAGACCTTGTGGGTGACCAGGTTTCCCAGTGGTGACAGAGGGGAGGGGTAAAGCTCCTGTGTTTATGGGCTCCATCCACCCCCACCAGCCAGCATTTTCTGGAGAGAAAGGCCCAGCAGGAGACGTTATGTCAGAGTAAGTCAGTCCGGTGTCTACCAACAAAGTCACAGGCTCATCTGCTGTGTCAGGGTCACCCGGGCATCCCCTCTGTGATAGAGAAGGTCTGGTCAGAAGCTGCTCTCGCCTCCCGCTGTCTTATCTCTGGCGTTGAACACACTGGAAGTGCGTCCAGGAGCGTGGCCTGGGGAGTCTGGGGCCCCAAGGCTGAGCGTCTGTTTTCTTCTAATGTTTAAGGCCGACCAACTGAAGAAATGGGTCCCCAGTGCTGTACTCCCCAGGGGCTGCTGGGTGCCTGTCACAGGGCCAGTGGTCCCACAAAGGGCTGGCTCTCCCCAGGGCTCTGCGCCCCCCTCCCTGGTGTCAGTTTACAGGCTGAACGATGCAGCTTTCCTCCCCTGGGACCATGAGGCGCAGGGCCAGCGGCTCTCAGTCTACACCCTGCTGACCCCAGGGGCAGCTCCAGCTGGGACCCCGAGGGGCCAGCTGTCACTCCTACAGGCTACTGAACAGGCAGAGCAGTGCTCAGGGCTTCTACAAAGCCTGCGCCTCGGCCCAGATGCACGTTTCCTCCTCCGGGTGCCCAGGGAGGGAATCACAGCACGGTCTCTCCATGGGAGAGCAAAGGGAAGAACCAGGCTCTGAACCTCCTCGGGGACTCCCTGGAGTTAACATGCCTGCTAACTTGTGCAGCTGCTTAACATCCCACACGGGGAGGGAACACATGCCCGGCTGGTGCCCCCTGAGCCCAAGGCCCCATCCTATAAAGGGCACAGGAATCCAGGGCAGGGTTTAGGGCCCAGTAGTTGGGGACATGCCGGTGGGAAGGCAGGGGTTCAGAGGTAGAGGCTGGGATTGCCTCAGGGTCCTGGTTCCTGCTTGGGAGGCTCTGAGGGGACTTCAGAGTTCTCTGAGCAGGAGCCAAAAGAAGGTAGAAGGTTCAGGTCATGGTACCTAGGGAACACCTAGTTAGGGCACACGCTCCTCATACCTTGACGCTTCCCATAAGGCCGTTAAGTACCTGGACAGAGGGGCTTTCAGCCCATTTCTCTTGTCACTTACAAGAGAGGTCTAGCTGGAGGACAGCATAACAGTTGACCGAACAGATCTCTCTGCCACCCAGCTGATACCAGGTGATGTTGACAGAAATGTGTGTTTCTTTTTATACTTACTACTTACTGTAGACCCTGTAAGCTGACCAGGGACTCTAACGAACCGGTCAACACAGGAGGTGGTCACCCGAAGGAGCTAGGCCTACTGTACTGATACGGACGTGTCCAGTCTGTGAAAGCCAGGTCAACAGAGGAGGTGGTCAATGTGGGGAGTCGCCAGCTATGGAGGGCCCTCTGTAATTTAGAGGAGGCCCAATTTTGGAGAATATAGCTGAGGGAGGGGCCTCAGGAGGAAGGATGCTGCCCAATTCTCTGGCTTTCTGGATGAGGCCTGAACAAAAAGGAGCAGGAAGGGGTTGCAATGGGGTCTTCTTGAGTCTCTTGGGGGTAACAGTAGCCCCCCAGGGCTCATAAGCATCTGTGTTCCCTCCCCTGCCTGCCACCTAGCATGGCAGCACCCATGGCCAGCCGTGTGACCCCACAGAGTCCAGGCATTCTTAGACCCTGGCCCTCCAGGGGAGGCCCTGACCCCACCGAGTATCTGTGAGTCCAGGGGCTGGGCTGGGGGTCGTCCAGGGGTTGTCCAGGGGTGGGCCATGTCCAATTACGAGTGGTCCTGAGCTGCGCTGCCTCACTCTAGCACTGGCGTCTCACAGGGTCTGAGAACTCGGTAACCTCGCCACCCTCTGTCCCAGATCAGAGGGGCATTTTCAGCCCGACGAGGTGGTTAAAGGGAGTGGACATTGCTGAGTCTGGAAGGCTCCTCTCCTCTCTGTCAGGAACGTTTGAAATCACCAAGTCTCCAGGAGTCCTGTTACCTCAAAATACCTCTGCTCTGTAGCTTTTAGTCAAGGGTCTGACTAAACAAGCCCATAGTCTAAGGTCCCTTTCCCACAGGACCCCCAGTCTATCCTTATAAACCCCCCACTAAAATCTACCACCAACACAGCAAACAGGAGGGAGGGGCGTCTGGCTAACCCTATAAGGACAAGCAGCGGAAGGCCTCCTGGCTTGCAAAGCAGCACATCAAATCACTTGACCCCAAACTTGGGGAAGCAGTGCCAAGAAGTGAGAATGAGGTCTAGCAGCAGAGGCCAGGCACAGAACGGACGTGGTGTAAGAGGGAGTCTGGGGAATCCCTGCCAGCTCCCGAGGCTGGTGCCACCCAGTGTCCGGTGACAGAACCCGTACTGCCTGAGGAGGAACTGACTCTGCCATCTGCTCTAGAGAGCCCTGGTCAGCCAGATGGAGTGAGGTTACACACCTGCAAATCACTGACTCAGAAACGTGCCCACCTCAAAGTACGACGTGACCGTCACTCAAAGCTGGCTCCCCACAAGAGCCTCCAAGTGGAAGCTTTCCCGGCTCTTGGTAATCATCGGGAGAAATGAATTTCAGGACATGCCCCATGAAGCAAGCAAGCAACTGCCTTGTATCGAAAGCAAAAGTCCACTCCCAGGACTGGGGGCGTGGGCAGGGACAGTCAAGGCTAAGGGGCTTCTTTTCCTAAGGATCTGGGTAGCCATTTCTACATTTGGGTTCCCTACCATTTTCATACTTTATATAGTTGTCCCAAACTTTCATGGTGATTTCAAGGGCAGAGAAATCGTAAAGCTGCGATGTAAATGCTATTATAATTAGCCAAAGTTCATGCAGGGTGACAGCGCTAGCTGACGAGGCAGTTACCAGCCCCTCTGGTTGGCTTCTGCTGACAGGTTGTTTACTTGAACACCTGCACCCCATCTGTAGGCCCCGAGTCTGTCTCAGCCTCCTCCTCACAGAGCATCAGTGGGGAAGCAGAGAGATGACCTGGGCAGTGGGGCGCTAATAGCTCAGCCATTTCTCCCACATGGCAAAATGTGTGTTTGTGTATAATTTGAAAAGTTTAATTTTCTGCCCCTTAAGAAAAATGAGAGGGCAGCTCTTTAGAGAATACCGGGTTTCAGAGATTGTTCATTGTGAGGAAGATTGCCCTATTTTAATCCTCATCTCTTCCCTTTTCAAGTCCTCCCTATTATTCTCAACAACCCACTTCTCTACCTCCATTGCTTTCCTCTTACAAATAGCTCTGTAGGAAATGCTGCAATTTTTAGTATCTCTAAATCCTTCTAAGCACCAAATTCAAAGAGCTATTTTGGCAGCTGGAATGTAATAGGAGGGAGAGTTTGGATCCAGGCTGTGGCGGATCAGCCTTTACAGAGCAGCCGCTCAGCCTAAGTACAGCTGCACGGCCTTCCCGGGCGGGCGCGGCTCCGGCTCGCTCTGACCTCCCGCCCAGCCGACCCCAGGCCCGCCCGGACCTCCTGCACCGATGCCCTTCATCCCGTCCAAGCACATCTGTATCTGGACGTCGCAGTGATTCCAGCTCCAGGAAAGCAGGGCGTGTAACAGACAGATGGCACAATTTCAAATCCACAAAGTTCCTTAAAACACAACTGGGTATAAACTATTTTCTGCCCTCAACCCCTTTGGTGACTTACACAGGAACTGACATGAAGCAATGGATAATTGGATGTTTTCCTCTTGGAGTGGACGTTATTTATTTTTTTGCAGAAATTCCCGGAGGTTGGTTTATGAGGTAGTACCTCAGATGCCACCAGGGGAGTCGCCCAACGCACAATAAAATCACTTCGTGTTAGTTTCTTAAAATCTGGAAAGTTCTGAATTCCTCATTTAACCCAAGGCTTTCAGACAAGTGGTTCTTGTACTAGTATAGGTTACACAGCACCTAGCTTGGAATTACCACCTTAACAAATACTTGATGCATGCCCATCATGGCACATGTACTAACAGTGGTGTCTTATCCAATGAGGAAAAGACATCATAGGAAAAAAAATTAAAACATAGGTAGCAAAACCTAACAGCATTGAAACAGAGTTGGTGGCAGCAATGTAACACCACATAGATTTTTTTTTTCTCTCTCTCTGTATTCTGTGCATGCAGAAGGATTTTCTTTGGAACTCACTGTATGAATCTGCACGTTATAACATTGCTACTGTGAGTCGGGATTAGCACAGATATCACTTTGTTTAAAAAGTCCAAGGTGGGATTTTTTAACAAACATGTTGCACTGCTCAAATTTATTACCAGTTTGGACTATCTTTGCCTTACAATTACTTTCAGTTGCAAACTGGGAAAGAGAGAGAAAGACAAAAGCTTTTTTTTTTTTTTTTTTGAGACAGAGCCTCAAGCTGTCACCCTGGAGAGAGTACTGTGGCATCACAGCTCACAGCAACCTCCAATTCCTGGGCTCGAGCGAGTCTCTTGCCTCCGCCTCCCGAGTAGCTGGGACTACAGGTGCCTGCCACAACGCCCGGCCATTTTTTGGTTGCAGCCGTCATTGTTGTTTGGCGGGTCCTGGGGCTGGATTCGAACCCGCCAGCTCAAGTGTACGTGGCTGGCACCTTAGCCCATTGAGCCACAGGCGCCGAGCCTAATGTGTAATATTTAAAGAATAAACATAAGCCAAGATAGCTACCTTAGCCCCATCAATTTAAAAATTGAGACTAAAACACCCAAAGAGATTACTAGACTGTCCTATCACTGTTTATACAGTTACTCTCAGAGCTAACCTCAGAATCTGGACTGGGATTCAAGTCACTTCCAATCTTAAATCATTGTTTACAAGTAAATATTGACATATAAAGATGTGTTATTTTTTTCATGCTATGTAAATGTTATCCAGGGAAAAAATAATGTTTAAAAGATGTTTATAATCACAGGACGTGTTAATAGGAAATCAACAGGTCTTTTTTTTTTCTTCTTCTTTTGCAGTTTTGACCGGGGCCAGGTTTGAACCCACCACCTCCGGTATAGGGCCAGTGTCCTACTCCTTGAGCCGCAGGCACCACCCAACATTAGGTCTTTGACTCTCCCTGCGTTGGCCAAAATTTAGTCCTTCAGTAGAGCAGTCACTAAGAAGCGAGTTCTTGCTTTGCCTTTATGAGGTTTAGGGCATTTGGTATTTGTCTTATTTTGTATTCTTTCATTTGTAAAATAGGAAAAATAATTGCTTATTTTGATTTGTTGTGAACAAAAGGCAAAATCATTGTTGAGGAAGTACTTAAAGGTAACATTGATATTTTACATGTGATGTTCCTCTTATCCTTTTATATTCATTCGTGCAATCATTAGAATTTTCAACAAATCACATGAAAATCATTAGCAACCTCCCCCCCACCTCAGATTTTAGAAGATCTATACATTATTCATTGGAATGATGACAGAATTCTTTTTTTTTTTTCTTTTCTTTGACAGAGTCTCACTATGTCGCCTTTGATAAAGTGCCGTGGTGTCACGGCTCAGAGAAACCTCAAACTTTTGGGCTTAGGTGATTCTCTTGCCTCAGTCTCCTGAGTAGCTAAGACTACAGGCGTCTGCCACAATGCCTGGTTTTTTTTTTGTTGCAGTTGTCATTGCTATTTAGCATACTCGGGCCAGGCTCGAATCCACCAGCTTTGTCATATGTGGCCGATGCCCTACTCACTGAGCTACAGGTGCCCAGCCAGATGACAGAATTTTTTAACCTAAGTTTAAAGATGATAAAAACATAGGTACCCTTCTTGAAAAATGTGATGTAGTATATGGAGGGTAGAGCACAGGTTGGAGATGAGGCCGGTGGGAACAGAGTGTTCCAACATGGCTTTGGGTTCAGTGGCATAAAACTAAACATCTCAGCTGGGACATCAACTTGAGATTCTTAATTAAAATCCTAGACTGTTATCCTAGATACTGCTACAAAACTAAGGGAAATCCAAAAATAAATTTCTGTTGAGTGAACAAAACAAAAAAACAACAAATCCAAGCTGCACAAGGAAAAATTTAGATTTGTCTGATAAATCTCACTAGAATCACCACTTGCATATTCATCCCACATATTTGAGTGAGTTGGCAAAGCTTTGGCAAAGGGGACAAGTCGGTTTTTATTTCTCTCTCTAGCTCTGTGGTAACACATATCCAGAAAAAAACATATGCCCAAATCTATTCCATCCTGAGGTGGTTTATTTGCATGTTTTTGTTTGTGTATTTATGTATTTATTTGTGGATGTACATAAATATTTTTCTCCTAGTATGTTATTACCATCGAATTCCAGATATATTCTCCAATCGCTCTCTGGTAGGTTTGATATTTACATCGATTGCACAGTGTCTTAATGAACAGCCTGAATTCTTCCTTCATGTATATGTTTATGAATATCCAGATTTAATTTTGCTAAGAGATCTGGAGAGAGAAGTGAAAATTAACATGTGTTAAACATGTACACTCAAGTAATGTGCTCAATCTTTACAAGCATTAGTTAAGCTAATCTTCACAGTAGCTCAGTGAAAGAACTGTTATCTCTTGCAATTTGTTGATGAGAAGTACGCGGGAGTCTCACTCTTTGTGCTATACCTATCCCAAGCTTACAGAGTCAACAAGTGAATGACAGATTTGAGACCATAACTCAAGTTTGCCTAGCTTCAAGGCTTCCTCTCTTGCATTTCTGGACAATGTCCAAGGTAATATTTTTAGCTAAATTTTTTAGAAGTCTAAAATATGAAAAGAGCCATGTCTAAGAAGAAGCCAGAAAGGACATTGCTCAGTGATAGGGTCATTTTCTCTATTATTTGAGATCTGTGTTCAATGTTTATAATTACTGTTACAGATTATCCCAAACTTAGTGATTTCAAACAACAACATTTTATTATCTTACAATCCTGAAAGTCAGACTTTGAAAGAAGTCTCACTGGGCTAGAATGAACATGTTCTCCAGGCAGCATGATCTATTTTCTGGCTTTTTCCAGCTTCTAAATATCTTCTGACATTTCTGGAATAGCAGCTTCTGGAGCTTTCTTCACATCAGTCCAGCCTCCTTTTCTGTAGTCAATATCTCTCCTCCTCTCTCTTTTGCCCCCCTTTTCCATTTTTATTTTCATTTTTATGATCATGTGGGACCCATTTATCCAAGTGATCCTATGTCAAGACTCTTAAAGTAATCATTTTTCAAAAACTTTTTCACTTTGTAAGGTAATGTATTAACAATTTCTGGGGGACTGGGGCAGACATCATTTTGGAAAGAGAGGGGCATTATTGTATCTGTCACCAAATCTTCCTAAACAATGAATTTTGCCAAAATATTTCTACATATAGAAAAGGCACAACTTACTAACTGTAGAATACAGTCCAGATAGTACAAATATGCATGCCTTTTCTTACACCTGTTCTTTCTGTTCCATTTATTGCAGTGTTTCAGCTTCACTCCAAATGTCTACATTCCACTTTCCCAAACTCTTTTGTATGATCTTTACATACCTATTCCTTGACATGCTAGTTCCACTATCTTGATGTCTTTTTGTTACTTCGTTTTATGGGCAATACCTACTAATCATTCAATTCGGTTCAAAAGTTTTCTCCTCTGCAGAGTATTTCCAGACTCTCACAGATGGAATCTTTACTTCCTTCTGTGCATCCACAACTCTGGGTGAGCACTTTTTTAAGCACTTCACATGCTGTGTTATGATCATAACTTAAGTAGCTCTCTCCTACATGGACTGTGAACTCTGGGAGGACAGTTATAGTCTTACTCATCATTTTGTCCTGGTGCCAAGCATAGCTTCTAGCATTTAAAATTTTACTTTAGTGGAATAGGGAACTGAGCTAGTTATAAAACTTATTGAAAAAATTCTCTCAGACAGTGGTTGATAGAACTTACATGACCTTTATTTTACAGGAGTCTTTTGTAGAAGTCACCTTTCTGTACCATTCTCTGTTTCCCCTGCCTGAATTGTTTTACCATTTCCTTGATCTTCAACTTGTTTGGGCCATATATAAAACATATATGTAGCATGCATGATGTATCCATATATTCTGAACAGTTATTACCATTTTTGTTTTTAATCTCTTTTAAAATATTGAGAGACCAAATACATTGAACAACTTTTCATTTGTTTTTTGACATTTGCATATGCTTTGTGTAAGAATTGTACGCTCAAATCTTTTGCCCATTTTTAAATTGTATTTGTCATATTTTTATTTATTTATTCATATTTTATTTCAGGAATTCCTTATATTGGGCAAGAGTGATTTGATTGATCATTCATGCTGGGAATAATCAACCATGGTATCTGTTTTGATTTAGGTCTTTTGTCAGATATAAGTTCAAACTATTACTTCCCAGTCTTGTCTACTCAAACTATGTGTGGACATTCCAAAAAAAAAAAAAAATACTGCATTCCCTTAATGCTCACTTTAAAATGAAACATAAAGCAAAAGTACACTAAGTATAATGTTTCTAAGATAATTATCAGATGTATGCCATTAAAATATTAGCAAGAAGGTGTGTTTCCATTGAATTACTTAATATATATTTTTATAGTATAGTCTTTGAGATTTTTGGATTGGTAAATATTCATGATGTGTGAAAAAGCGTGATACATAATGTGCAATCTCAATGCCAGAACATCGGATGTTGTGTATGTACACTTGGGATCTGGAAGGACGTGTCAAAGGATAAACTGCTTGTGATTATGGATGACTTTGCTCTTTGCTTCTTGGGATTTTCAGTTTCTTATACCACTTATATTAACTTAAAAAAATAAAGGTTATTATAAAAACTTGAAAAAATATATGTGGACACACACATAGGGATATATGTAAAATTCTGTAACCTTATAATTATAGACAAACTAATCATGTGATTCAAATAGAGTATAACCTTTGTAAGTTGGGCACCTCAGGGACTGTAATGAACTGGTCACCTTACAGAGGTGCTCAGCATAAGGAATGAGGCCTGCTGCACTGATACACACAGAGGTGCATGTCTGCTCTATGAAAATTAAAACAACTTAAGGGGGTGGTCGATGTCAGGAGGGGATCACTGACGGAAGTTGTAATATATTTACGTTATGTAAAATAGGGAAACAGATAAGTGGGGACATGAAATAATTTTTAAAGGAGTTGGATTTCATTCAAGATGCCACTGAAAGCTGTTGAAATGGAGCAGATTGCTGTCATGATTTGATTTATTTCATTATAGGATCACTCCCATTTCTCCTTAATAATTGCTATTGTGGAGAAATGTGGAAACAGGGACTAGTCTGGAGGCATGGCAGCTATAAAGGCAAAAGATGATGATTGCTGGTGGTAAGTTAGTATAGTTAGATGTGAAAATAAGAGGGATCCTTTTTGCAGAAAGAACTGGCATGACTTTGTGCTACATTGCACATGAGATGGATTGAGCCATTCCCTAAACCAAGCACCAAGTCCACTTTGCTGCCTTTTTACTTGTGATGAAAAACTACTGGCCTGTGGGCCCAGTATCCCCAGCATCTTATAGTCAGTGGAAGAGCAGTGAAGTTATTCAGTTCAAGTCCTTCCCTTTTAAGATGCTCGGCTCAAGAAGAATTGCAGGGAGAACGAGGGTAGGATTTTCAGATGATCTGGGCACCTCCTCTCAGAGTGTTCTGAAGCCAAGGGGGGAACTGGAAGCACATGGTAGACTGAATCAGACATGTTTTTCATCTGAAATCATTGACAATTTTCTCTGTATTGAGCAAGTGTGATTTGATTGATCATCCATACTAAGAACAATGAAGCATCATGTCCGTGTCTGCATTAGCAAACATTTAAAAGGGTTACAAAAATTGGTGGCTGTTCAAACCATAGTGTTGAATGAAGTTCTCAGCTTATATCCAATCCTCTTTGCTAGAGAACCCTCAAAATCTGCAAGCACAGATTATACCTTTCTATTCACCCTGCCACTAGAATTTTTATGATAGTTCTTGGTAAGTTATAGACGGAAATAGTACAGTTCTAATACTGATTCCTATACTAAGACAAACTGGTTTGAAAATAATCCCTTAATAAGTGATAATATAGGATGAGTCATCAGTTGGCTTTCTAGTTGCTTAGACACGAATGGCCCACGATGGGGTGTTTATGACAGGTATTTGCTGGAGGTAAACCAAATGTGGCTGTTCTTATATTTTTCTAATGCTTCTTAGAAATACTTAATCTAACATTCAAAATTACAATTGATTTTATTTGACCAGTAACACAATATATAATTTATGACTATGGAGAGTTTATTAATTAAGCTAAAGCAATCAAATAACCTAAGCAAATGTCCATAGTCAGTTTTCTAGTGATCATAGTCTAACTGCTACAGAAAGCAATAAAAGATCAATTCAGAAGTCATTTTACACAACATAATCCTGATTGACCATCCCATCCTGCAAGAATGGCATTTCCCTTTCCTACAGGATCAATTCTCTTAGAGAATCATCCTGTGGTCATAACTCTATTGAACCATATTCAGGTTTCTAGATTTCTTCCCCTCACATGGAAGAGGGTCATGTGGCCTTTGGCATAATCAGCAACAATTCTAAATAGCTCACATTTCCCTAAAGGTCTGTTTCTACAACACACTCTTCTATATATATACTTGTGTGTTACTTAATGCTAAAGCACATAAAGCTCTTTCTAGCATAAGCCAAAATAAAGTGGGGGGTTGTGGGGTGCCGCATGGTGAGGAGGCTGGATGACTGTCATTTATCACAAGATTACTGACAAAGAATAAGGAAGGAAAACCACCAGGTCAGCTCTGGGAAGTCCAGGAGTGAGAGTTGCTTTCCCTTCTCCTTTGAGTCTTCAGTGATTCTGAAGGAATAGCTCCCAAGCTCTGTGTCCTGTCTGTTCTCCATTCTTGTCTTGTGTGCTAGCGAGAGACTCCTACTAGCCCAGATTAAAGCCTGGGTCCATTAGATCTATCCAGGGCAAGATCGGGTGGTACAGAAATGAGCCCAGTTCTGTGTCTTCAAAGCTGGTTCCACAGAACAGGGAATGCCACAGCTAAGCACTGCTCTCGGAGCTTCACACCATCATAGCATTTCAATTCAAACTATTCCAGAGCTGAGGAAACCAGTCTATGAGATTCACCTACCTGCCCAGAGAAAGTGCGAAGCCACTACTTAAAGCCCACTCTATTTGACTCCAAATGCACTAAAACAGAAATCAAAAGCATTCTTAGTGTACAGAAATATTATCAAAGGTCAGGGTGCTTGTGAAATTTACTAGGTGTAGAATATAAATGTCTTAACACAATAACTAAGAAAATGCCGTGAAGGCTATGTTAACCAGTTTGATGAAAATATTTCAAATTGTATATAAAACCAGAACATTGTATCCCATGATTGCATTAATGTACACAGCTATGATCTAATTAAAAAATAAAAAGTCACTGAAATAATATGGGTGGTTAGATGGACTGTATGACCATATTCTGAATTGTATGAGAAAATATTTGGTTAGTGCCAGATGTTTTGAACTGGACCTAATACTTATTGAAATAAAAGTAAAAGCTGTATGGGTGGTGCCTGTGGCTTAAAGGAGTAGGGCGCTGGCCCCCTATACTGGAGGTGGTGGGTTCAAACTCAGACCTGGCCAAAAAATAAATAAATACCCCCCCCAAAAAAAGTAAAAGCTGTGTTGTCATGGTTATCTTAGGAAAAGGGGTTCCTGTGTTAGAATTGTGGTTAAGCACATATTTTATTGATTCTAGAGATGCGGGGTCTTGGGGGTATATATTTTTTTTCTTTGCATCCTCGTAATAATTTCCTATTTGGGAAAAGAAAGGAAAAGAGAAATTTTTTAAAGAGGGTAGAAATAGCGAGTGATAAAAGAAACAGAAAGAAGGAAAGGGAGGGAACGAGGGAGGAAGGAGAGAGAGGAGAGGTAAATAGTGTTTTTCTTTATATTCTAATATTAGCTCTATTGGTTTGTTTTATAATTTATCCTGGCCACTTTTAAGAATTTAAACTTAGTTCCCCTCAGTAGTTCAGCCTAACTGCTCCCAGGAGAGTAAACTGAATTTCAGTTAACTTGAACTTCTCTCTCAAATTGGGATTACCATGTACTTGTAAGATATCTCTGAGGCCCAATTGGAATTCCATTTCTATGGAGATTAGATTGGAACCTGCAACCAGGAATAATAAAGCAAAATATTGACGTATTTTTTTCTTTTAAGGATTGTTACAGGGCATTTTCCTCCACTAGCTGTAGAATGTTATTTAGAGGACTTTGGTATTTATTGTGCTTTGAATGACCACCGTTAAGAACAAACTGTTTATTTGATGCAATGTCTTCATCAGTCTCCTAGTAATTAAAACAAGATGTTTATTTTTTCCCAGAGTTACTTTTTTTCCTTTCTCCCACCTTTTCCTATTTTTTTTTCTGTGTTCATGAATTGTCTTGCACATTTCCAGTGATTTGTGCAAATCTGGGCAGAAAGCCTCATAAGAATATGAGAAGTAAGCCAGAACAATTTGTAACTGAATGTTTTTAATAATGATTGGCTCCCTTAGAGAAATTTCTTTTGCTATCCACCCATACTTCCCTCGTGAGGACCGGTGTTAAATCAAATTTCAAATAAACGGGGAAATGATTAAGATGACATTATTCTACAACTGTAATTATATTTTGCTGTTTTGTATAGATGAAGAATTTTTGAATGAAGATGCTTCTGGTTACTGTGACATATGAACATGAACATCTGTAGAAAGAATGGGTACTATTTTGCAAAGTAATTTGTCGCATTTCAATATTTTTTTAATATTCCTTCTTTGTATCCTTCCTAGTTCTCTATTCCCAGCTCCTTAATCTAAAAATTAGTTTAATTAGTTTTACAAAGCTCCTTCACACATCAATTAGAGTTCCTCTAAGAAGTTGAAAGAGGTATTATTATTGCCATTTTACATATAATAAAAATGAGGCTTAGAGATTATCAGAGACTTAAGCAAGATCACCTGCCTAGGAGATATAGAAAAGGGGAAGGACAGCAAATTATAGGGACTAGGGAAGCATAAGGAACTTCTCCAAACTGAAGGTAAAAAAGAGAGAGAGACAGAACGAATAGAAATTATTTTATTAGGAATTAAATATAGCAGATCCAGGATCCAGAGATGAACTAGTTTGAACTTGAAAATGAGCCTTACAGCAGGATCAGAGTGACTAAAATCAAGTCATATTAGAAAGTTAGAGAGGCCAGAGATTAGCAGGATATATTTGGAATTGCCTCAAGCAAGATATATTTGGAATTGTCTCAAGGCAATACAATCCTGATAGAAAACAAGTATTGAGTACCTGGATATTTACCCCAAATTTTCTTTTTCTGCATTTCCATTTTTTGCACCTTTGCACTTTTTACAGGCTACAGATTATTAAGTCAACTAAAAATACACTTATTCAGATTTCAGGTATTGTGAATTAATAAAGTAATATGAGATTATATATAACTATGAGAAATTCAAACAATGACAAAATTGCAAAGTAAAATAGTCAAAGTTTCACTTTACCTTCTTTTATAGATTGGCACAAACGTGATTATAGAGACAGAGCCAGACATACACAAATACAAAGTTTGAAGTGAGAGAAATTAAGTTTTATTTAAGCAGTACAAAAAAAAAAAAAGTCCATTTATATCCTTTACCAATATCTCCTCTGCTGACTGCCCACTGTCAAGGCCCATTCTACTCTCTGCTCCTGTGAGGCTGACTTTCTTACAGTCCATGTGCAAGAGCAATCAGGTAGTATTTATCCCTCTGTGCTGGCTTACTGCACTGAACACATTCACACCAAGTTCACCACGTTGCCTCACATGTCAGAATTTCTCTTCTTTTTTGTGGCTACATAGTAATGTTTTGCATCTGTGTCTCACATTTTCTTTATTCATGCATTATTGAAGGACACATAAGAAGAAGTTCAAGAGATTTATTCCATAACACGGCATGGTGACTATATTTAATAACAATATTTGTATTCTTAAAACAAAAACTTAGAGTCGATTTTGTGTTCTCACCACAAAAATGATAACTCTATGAGGTAACAAAGATGTCAATTAACTCAATTTAGTCATTCCGCAATTATATGTACGTATGTTCATCAAATAAAAATAATGAAATCACAGAGTAAAAAAGAAGGCCATTTGCTATTTCAAAAAAGTTCAAGAGGTGTTCATTCATACAGGAATATTTGGGTGTATTTTTATTCTCATATGCCTATCGATATGATAAATAAGTCATAGTCATCCTAACTTTGATACATTTTCACTTCCACTTTTCCCCACAATTACTAGAGATGCTTTGCTATCATTTGTTAGTTTATATCTAAGCTGACAGGTTGGTGCATAGTGCATATGTGCAAATCTACCTTAACTAACATTATCTGAGCTAGCTTAATGTTTTACTTACTTATTTCATGTTAATGTCAAGTTGAGGAATTTGAATTTGTTAGGTAAAGTCCCTCTTGTAGTTGTATCCCACACCCCAAAGGTGTGCCATACACCCCTACATTGTGCCCATTCATTGAGAGCACCTCAATCCCTCTTTTCCCATTTAGTTTTCCCTTCCCTCCAACTTGAATTGGAATGAGTTTTTCTCCTATGTGGGTGTGAATTAGATGGTATACTTGTTTCATGTGAGTATTGAGTGCATTGGATATTTGCTTTTCCATTCTTGTGATACTTTAACTGAGAAGAATGTGTTTCAACTCTATCCAGGTTAATACAAAAGATGTAAAGTCTCCATCTTTTTTTATGGTTGAATAATATATTCCATGGTGTGCATACAACACGTTTGTTAATCTATTACTGAAATGATTGTTGTTTCCACATCTTGGCACTGTATATTAAGCTGTGACAAACAATTCAGTGCAAATGCCCTTATTATAAAATGACTGTTTTTCCTCTGGGTAGATGCCTAGTAGTGAGATTGTGAGATCAAATGGGAGATGTAATTTGAGGTCTTTGAGGATTCGCCATACTTCTTTCCAAAGAGTCTGTATTAGTTTACAGTCCTACCAACAGTGTATTATTTCTTTTATTTCTGCTACTTAATATACACCCTAGTTCCACATTCTCTCCTGTATCTATAACTATCAATCTTCTACATTTTAGCCATTTCTAATGGAAGTTTGGTATCATCTGACTGGAATTTTAACATGGACTGCCCTAGTGAAAACGTAGGACGTACTTGCTTTTTGTATCTGTTTCTTAGTGTAGTTTCTTCTTAGATCTCATCCTATCACATACGAAGACACATAAGAATTTTTTTAATGTCCTATCTTCTTACAAGAAAGTTGTAAACATATTTTGTGCATTCTTAATTCAAATCCTTGTTCCAATATATGCATACAAACATTCTATTTCCTATCCCCCAGGTCTGTGGTGAGCCTTTTCTTTCTTCTTCCTCTTCTCCCCACAGATTTTTTTATTTGTTTTTGTATCTTTTAATGGTGCACAAATCTACAAGTTGTGAACTTTTCTTTTATGGTCTGTGTTTTCTTTATCCCAAGTGTGAAATATTTGCAACAATTTTGTTTTTTGTTTTTCTGAATGTTTTATGTGTTAGTTTCTCCATTTTGATTTAATTTAGTTTATGGTGCAAGATAAAGACTGAAGTTGATTTTTTTTCACCTAGATATCCTTTTATTGCTGCACCATTTTTTGAAAAGACATGCACTTCTTTGTTAAATTTTCTCAGCACCATTATTGAAAATCAATTGACCGTATACATGTGGAAACATTTTTGATTCCTGATTTGGTTCCAAAGATAATAATAATTTTCAATACCTCAATTGCTCTACTTTTGTGACAGACCTTCAATTTTGACCTTTTCCAATTTTTCTTTGGCAATCCTTGGTCACTTGTGTTTCCATATAAATTTTGTAGATATCTTCTCCACTTCTTAAAAGAAAATCCCCCTACTCTGCTGAGATTTTTAATGAAAATGCATCAAATCTAATTATAAAGTTTAGAAATAATAGATAAATCATGCACCTTTAGATGGTAAATAGTATACTAAAATAAAACTGAACAAGCTACTGTTACAGCCTGGATGAATCTTAGAAACATTGTTGAGGGAAAAAACCAAATGCAAGACCACTATGCCCTTTGAAGAACATTCAAAAATAACCCAAACTCATATATGTTTCCAGAAATCAGGAAGATAGATATTCCCATGGAAGAGGAAAACGAGTTAATAATTTGCAGGGGATTAGAAAAAAGATTATTACATACAAGTAAAATTCTATTTCATGATCTGTGCTTACACATGTGTGCTCACTTTATGAAAATTCATCTAACTGAACCATTTTAAATTGTGCCTTTTTATTTTAGTAGGTAATATTTAAAATTATTTTTAAAAGAAAGAAGCATATTTTGAATTTTATGAGCCATGTGTGTATGACTACAAATAAGCATTTATTTTACTGAGCAAATGTGTGTGCTTGTGTGCATGTGTGTAGTGTAGCTGTTGGGAAAAGTTCATGTTAAAGAAGTTAAGAGACACCAATGCCCTATGTCTTTCTAAACAACATATCTTTCTAACTCTGCATCTCCATTTTCTAATTTTTTTGCTAATTCATCTCCTTTTTGACTCTTTTTTCATAGGTGTCAATACTGATTATTTGCCACATTCCCTGAGAGTTCGCCTGTGATCGTAGCTGTTGTACTTTTCCAAAATGCTAGCTGATAAAGGCTCATGGTGTCTCCCTCCTGTGGGATACATTCATTCTAATGGAAGTCCTTAAAAATCAAAGACCTTTTAAGAGCCAACTGAACATGTTAGCCACGTAGATATTTCAGACTTCATGACAAAGAGGATGAGGAACTCTTTAGATCGGGAAGAACTTTAGTTGGTTCTTGAATTGCATCTTGCACATTTTGCAAAAGGCGTTTGCCTTTCAAACTAACTCTAATGAGTGGCCTCACTTCTGCCGGGTCATTCCAAATCTCCTATACTATTTCCAGTAAAGTTTTAAAATCTCTTGTATTCTATCTTGTTGTAAGATTTACAAAACTTCACATTAAGAAATTTAACTCCATCCATGTAAACATGTTCTTCTTAGCAAAGTATCTCAAGAATGGAAGAAAAAGTATCCAATGTACTCAGCCCTAATATGAAGCTAATTTATAGCTTTCATATGAATGGTATAACCCAACTTTAGCACAAAAATATGGGGAAAAGGGCAAGGGAGGGGAGAGGAGGGGTTAGGATGAATGGAGACTAGAAAAATAATAAAGAAAATAAACAAAACAAAGAGTTGCTTTTTCTGAAAAGATAGACGAAATTGAGAAACCTTTAACTA
>CAUYON010065078.1:0-27274 GCA_963573935.1 Arctocebus calabarensis
CAGCCACATACAACTGAGCTGGAGGGTTCGAATCCAGCCCGGGCTTGTCAAATAACAATGATGGCTGCAACCAAAAAATGGCCAGGCATTGTGGCGGGCGCCTGTAGTCCCAGCTACTTGGGAGGCAGAGACAAGAGACCCACTTGAGCCCAGGAATTGGAGGTTGCTGTGAGCTGTGATGCCATGGCACTGTATCCAGGGTGACAGCTTGAGGCCCTGTCTCAAAAAAAAAAAATTAGAGTAAATATTATTGTGAGCAAAAATATAAAAGGAAATGTTGAAGAATAAATTGTCCCTAGGGGTTTGAAGAGCTGCAACATATTCCTGAATCTGGAAAGCCATGTGCATGGCTGTGTGCATGCCCATGAGAGCTGAGATGGCCCTGAATTCTCTCCTTTGGCTAACTTGGAGCTCTGCATAAGTAGGAAGTGAAGATTAAGGCAGAGCTGCAAACTGCTTGATTGAATGTTGAAAGTGTGACACAATATGCACACAGCTACTTGGCAAAAATTGAGAGATTTATTAGTTCAGTTACTTAACAAAACATCTGTTCAATCTTCAGATGATCATATAGAGACTTCAGAGGCAACATATGATAATACAGATTTTATAGAATTATTTCAGAAAAGTCACTGAACAAACAATAATTTAATAATCTACAATGAATGCAAACCCTGTGGAGAAGGGAGAATCTAATTTCCAGAATTGTCATATTATATTGTTTGAAATGTTTACATTTTAATAAAATTTATGAGATGTGCACAGAACCAAAAATGTATGACCCATACATAAGAAAATAGCAATCAATTTAGCTGTCCCTAATAACCCAGACATTGGACTTTCTAGACAAAGACTGTAGCTATTTCAAATATGTTCAAAGAGCTAAAGAAAACCATGTCTAAAGAACTAAAGGAAAGTTTGAGAAGAATGTCTCACTGAATAAAGAATATCAATAAATAGATAGAAATTATAAGAAAGTACCAAATAGAAATTTTGGAATTGGAATGTACAACAAACAAGACAAAAAGCTTACTTAGAGGAACTCAATAGCAGATTTAAGGAGGTAAAAAAAAGAATCAGTGAATTTGAAGATAGGTCTATTGAAATTACACAGTCTGAAGAACAGAAAAAAAAAAAAGAATAAAAAATAAACAGAGCCTCAGAGACTTAAGAGACTCTGTGTTAACACTCTGTGTTACCCAAATACACAATGGGGGTCCTAGAAAGAGAAGAAATAAAAATGGCAGAGAATTTATTTGAAGAAATAATGTCTGAAAGTTTCCCAAATTTGGTTAAAAAAAATCATCTACACACTGAAGAAGGTCAACAAATTCCAAGTAAAATAACTTCATAGAAATTTACAGCTAGACACATCACAATCAAACTGTTGAAAGTCAAAGACAAAGCGAGATTCTTGAAGGAAGCAAAAGAGAAAAGTCTTATCACATATCCTATGGATTAAATGTGTCCTTAACCCTCAATGTGATAGGATTATGAGTGGAGCCGGTAGAGAGAAGTTAGGTTTAGATAAGGTCATAAGGGTGGGGCCTCCATTACAGGATTAGTGCTGTCATAAGAATAGAAAAAAAACAGTGGACCTTTCTCTCTGTATGAGAATACAATAGGAAGGTGGCTACCAACTTTCTCTCTGAAAAGAAAACATTGGAACTTTCTCACTATATGAGAATACAATAGGAAGGTGGCTACCAGCAGGCCAGAAAGAGAGCCCTCTCAGGCTTCCCAGACTCCAGAACTGTGAGAGATATTTGTCTATTGTTTAAGCCACTCCAGTTAGTGGTATTCTGTCATAGGAATCTGAGCTAAGACAATTTACAAAGGATCTTCAATGAGAATAATGGTGACTTTCTCATCAAAGACTATGGAGGCCAGAAGGCACAAAGATAACATTGAAAAGTGTTGAAAGAGGAAACAAATAGAACATTGTCAACCAAAAATTTTATATTCTGCAAATTATCTCTCAAAAAATAGAGGAGAAATTAAGATATTCCCAGATAAAAGGTGAGAGAGGTAATTACTGGCAGAACAGCTGTACAAGAAGTCTAAAAGTGTTATTGTAAAAGATTTTTTTTCTAACTATTTCTGACTTTATGCTGTCTAGGAGAGATTCACTTTAAATTCAAAGACAGAAATATGTTAAAAGTAAAAGAATGATAAGAGATAAATGGCAAAAATGGTAACCAAAAGAGAGCTGGAGTGACTTTATTATTGTCAGATAAAATTGACTCTAAGATAAAAATTGTTACTAGAGATAAAGAAGGTCAATCCATTAATCAGATATAGCAATTATAAATGTATATGCATCTAACAACAGAGCCTTAAAGTACATGAAGTAAAAACTGACACACTTGAAAAGAGAAATAGACGGTTTAACAGTAACAATTGAAGACTGTGGTACCCTGTTTTCTATAATGGATAAAACAACTAGAAATATTGGCAAAAAATAAAAAACTTGAACAACACTATAAAGCAACTGGACCTAAAAGACATCTTTACCACATGCTATTAAGCAATAACACACTACATATTCTCAAGTACAAATAAAAAATTATTTTGAGAATGGAGAAGCATGAATCCCATGTACTCAATTTAGATATGAGGACAATTAATGACAATTAATGACAGATGGGGGTGGGAGAAGGGAAGTGCAGAGAGAGAGAAAATGAGGGAGGGGTGGGGAAAGGAAGAGCAGAGAGAGGGAAGGAGCAAGGGGGGTCTTGGTGTGTGACATACTTTTTAGGGGCAAAACACGATTGTAAGAGGGACTTTACCTAATAAATGCAATCAGTGTAATCTGGTTTCTTGTACCCTCAATGAATCCCCAACAATAAAAAAAAAAATTCTTTTGAATAGAGCATATTTTATGCCATAAATAGTCCAAATAACTTTAAAATAATTGAAATTATACAAAGTCTGTTCTCCAACCATAATGTAATGAAATTTGAAATCAATAACAGAAAATAATTTAGGAATCTCACAAATGTGTGGAAATTAAACACTCTTATATAACCAATTGGCCAAAGAAGAAATCACAAGAGCAATTATAAAATTATTTGATATGAATGAAAATGAAAGTACAACATATCAAAATTTATGAAATTCAACAAAAACAGTGCTCAGAAGGAAATTTATACTTGTAAATCTTTACATAAAAAATAATAAAAATCTTGAATCACTAACCTAACTTCCACCATAAAAAACTTATTACTAGAACAAGAAGAGTAAAGCAACCAGAAGGAAGGAAATAATAATGATTAGAGCTTTAGAGCAGAAATGAATAAGAAAGTAAAGGAGAAAATCAATAAAATCCAATGTAAATTCTTTGAGAATATTATCAAAATCAGCAAAACTTTATTTAGACTAAGAAAAAAGAGAGAAAATATAAATTACTAACATCAGAAATAAAAGACGGAACATTACTAAAATAAAAAGAATTAAAAGAGAACAGTATAAACAACTGTTTGCCAACAAATTAGATAACTGAGATAAAATGGACAAATTCCTATAAGGCACAAACTACTAAAACTGGCTTAAGAAGATATAGAATATCTATATAGACCTAAGATCAGTAAAGAGATTGAGTTATTGATCTTCCCACAAATTAAAGTTCAGGGCAGCTTGGTTCCTGTGGCTCAACGGGCTAAGGCACCAGCCACGTACACCTGAGCTGGCGGGTTCAAGTCCAGCCCGGCCGCCAAACAACAATGACAGCTGCAACCAAAAAATGGCTGGGTGTTGTGGCGGGCGCCTATAGTCCCAGCTACTTGGGGGACAGAGGCAGGAGAATGGCTTGAGCCCTGGAATTGGAGGTTGCTGTGAGCTGTGATGCCACAGCACTCTATCCAGGGTGACAGCTTGAGGCTCTGTCTCAAAAAAATAATAATAATAAAAAAAATAAAGTTCAGGGCCAAATGACTTTACTAGTGAATTCTACCTCACATTTAAAAAAGAATCAATAGGCTTGGCACCCATAGCTCAGTGGTTATGGAGCCAGTCACATATACCAGGGCTGGCAGGTTCAAGCCCACCTGGGCCTGCTAAACAACAATGACAACTACAGTTAAAAAAAATATATAGCCGGGATAAAAAATATATAGTCCCAGATTCTTGGGAGGCAAGAGAAATGCTTAAGCCCAAGAGTTTGAGGTTGCTGTGAGCTGTGATGCTACAGTACTCTACTGAGGGTGACACAGTGAGATTCTGTCTCAAAAAAAAAAAAAAGAAAAGAAAAGAAAAGAATTAGCATCAATCCTTTCCAAAATTTTCTCAAAAAAAATGGAAAAGGGAATTTTTCCTAATTCACTGTATGAGGACAGTATTACCTGTTAGGGTCGGGGGTCCCAGTTCCTCAAACCCAGTTGACTGGTTTGGTCACCTGGCTGAGCTAGAAAGTTCAACAAAAGCACAATGGTAATTGAAAGTGAAAGTAAGTGGAGACACACGGAGTGGCACAGTGTGGATAGGAAGCAAAAAAGTAACATACACAAGTTTCAGGGTAACAAAGAGATTTTATTTAAGAAGATTAAAGAGAAAGTTTAGAGCACTTCCAAAGAGAGTTGGAAGTGGGTCTCACTCATGCAGGAGAAAAGGTCACACACACACACAGGTTTGTAGGGCTTATAAATACATTCTCTGTTTGAAGTTGGTTGCAAGTTCATTGGCCTCTCTGCACCTCCAGGCGGTATTGCTCGTTTCTAGTGGTCATTGGTTACCTAGGATACTTCATATCTACATTCTTATGAGCCTTCCAGACTTGCTGGTTCAGTTTTCCTCACATTCCTCTTGAAGTTCCTTTCTCAATGTCCTTTCTCATTACTTAACACCCAAATGAAAAAGATATCACAAAAAAGAAAACTACCAATCAACATTACTGATTACAAATGCAAAAATCCTCAACAAAACACTAGCAAGCTGAATCTTACAATATATAAAATATATACACCACAACCAAGTGGAATTTATCCCAGGGAAACCACATATAAAAATCAATCAATATAATACAGTGCATTAATAAAAAAAAATGGAAGAAAACACATGATAATCTCAATAGATACAGAAAAATAATTTGACAAAATCAAACACCCTTTTATGATTTTGTAAAATCACTCAATACAAAGGGCACCTATGTAGAACCCACAGCTAATATTTCTACTCACTGATAAAAGACTGAATGTTTTACCCAATGATGAGGAAGAAAATGAGGATGTTTGCTCTTAATACTTCTGTTCAACATCATATGAGATGTTCTAGCTAGTGTAATTAGGCAAGAAAAAGAAACAAAAAGCATCTAGGTTACAATGGAAGAAGTGAAACAACCTCTGTTTGAAGATGACATGGTTTTATAGATTTTCAAAACCCTGCAAAATTCACAAAAATGATTAGAGCCAACAATTGAGTTCATTCAGGAAGGTTTCAGCGTTTACAATCAACAACACACAACTCAAAAAGGAAATTAAAAAAATATTTTGATACAATAGAATAAAAAAGAATAAAATACTTACAAATAAATGTAACCAAGGAAGGGCAAAACTTGTGTATACTAAAAACTATGAAACATTGCAGAAAGAAATTAAAGGCCTAAATAAATAAAGACATCTTGTGTCCATGGATTAAAAGACTTAATATAGTTAAAATGACAATAGTACCCAAACTGATTTACAAATTCAATGCAATCCCTATCAAAATTTCTGCATTCCCAAAAGAGATTTTCTTATGCAACAGAAGAAAACTATTAATGTCAGTTTATATAAGGGCAGGACAATTGTCCTTTCTCCCTTCTGAGAGAGGAGAAAATAAAACTGTATTCCCTAGTCATTTATAGTCTTTTAAATGTAAATAAATTCTTTCAGGAAGAGAAAGGGGAAAGTCCCTACCCTGAAATGTAAATATTTGGCTCCTGAAGAGATAAGTTTTATTAGCCTATGAATGAGAGCAGATGGCTTCATGTCTCACACCCTTGAACTTAATCTAAGCTTGTCCTCTAACCCAGATTTTAGTTTCCTTTACTTGGAAAGCCCTAACTGTGTGTAAAGATGGAAATATATTTTGTGTAATCTCAGTGTATGACTGACTTGGTTTAACAGGTTTTTTTTTTTTGGTGGTGGGGGAGGAATAGAGTCTCACTTGGTCACCCTGGGTAGAGTGCCATTGAGAGAGGATATGTGGGAAGGGTGTGGTCTAGGAGAACAGGTCTTCTCAAGGAGACCACAAGGATACACCTGCAGGGTCCTCTCTATGGTAACTCAGCTCTTAGGAGTTTGGAGACTTAGCTTCCTGGGACCTGGAAATTTCCAGTTCTGTGAAATCCTGTAGTTCTGTGGGGGCTGGAACAGCATTTCTTGCTTGATTCAAACTGACCAGTGAGACAGGTACTTGTGGTTTGGAACTTTTTGACTGGAGATAAAAAGGGAAAGACCAAGCCAATAGGGGAGTGTGACCATTTTGAATTCTTCTATGCTGTTTGATTTGCCCAGCAGAAATAAAAACTTTTTTTCCTCTTCAATACAGTTTATGGGTGATCTTTCTCTCCATTGGGCCTAGTCTTCCTGCAACACCATGACATCATAGCTCACAGCAACCTCAAACTCTTGAGCTCAAGTGATTCTCTTGCCTCAGCCTCCCAAGTAGCTGAGACCACAGGTGCCCACCATAACGCCCGGCTATTTTTAGAGGTAAGGTCTGATTGTGGCTCAGGCTGGTCTTGAACCTGTGAGCTAAGGCAATGCACCCACCTCGGCCTCCCAAGTGGTAGGATTACAGGGATGAGCCACCATGCCCAGATTGGGTTTCACTCTTAAGAGTGTCCCAATGTGCTGATTAGTTATACCATCGACTGACACAATATTGTAATGGATAAAGAAATGAAGGAGGGGAAGGGATGGAGTCTGGGCCCTGGCTGAATGATTGTCAGCTAGAGTGAATCACATTTTCATAGATTCCAAAGTTTTATTTATATAGCCAATATGTTGAACTTGATCCTATCCTTTTATAGCAATTAGTAAAACAAGCCCTTTTTATGAGGTTAACTATGTCATTTTGTATTGAATAAATTATTTTTCCTGGTAGGGAAACTCTAGAATAAGGTAGATAAGCTTTGGCCAAAGAGTATAGCAAAGAAAATAGCATGAATATGGCAAAGAAATGAATCAGTATTGACTCACAGGCGAAAATAGTGCCCTTGGTCCATTTCAGGTATGAGAAATAGTAGAAAAAGAAGAAAATGGTTTCAGAAGTGTTTGACATTTGGCAAAGCCCAAAAGTGAGTGATTACTGATTCATACTTGTATTTTCCCTCAGGAAACACTTTGATATTAATGATGTGTCTGAGATGATCTTAGATTCTTTGTATTATCTGAGCTAAGCTCTGGGGCTGTTGAATCTGAAGGGGAACAAATATTTTGCTGTTCAGCTGTGGGAGGGGGAGGCATTGAAGAGCTTACCTGGAGGCTTTCTTATCCTTCTGTCCTTCACAGATTTATGAAAGGCTTATTGGTGGTGGCAGCATCTCTATGAAGCTCTCATTAATCCTATTTGCCTTCTGATTTCTCAAGCAGTTGACCCAGACTTTAACTGTAGATTTATCACATTTAGTTGATAATGTGGAGTCTCTATCTTATCTTGCAGGGCAAGTTGGAACAGCACAGTTGCTAAAATGAAATGAAAGTAGTAAAGCCATTTTTGTTTCTTTGTTTTATGGGGGTGAGTAGAAACCTCCCTCCAAAAGTTCACTGAAAGATCAACTCACAATTAAGGCAGATCAATAACAGTAAGAGGTTTACTTACTATGGGCATTGGGAGGATCACCAAGTAATTACCCAACATCCCAATGGAATCCAGATACTTTTATTCCTTCCTTTGAGGGGAGGAATATAGGCAATTTTGTTTACGTGCAATAAATGAATGGATGTGGAAAAACAAATTGACTTGTATATTAACCTGAGAGACAAGTATGAAGTTTAAAATGATTTGAGTCAGTTTTCATTGTATTCTTGATCATCTTTCCTGGGATATATTGAGATAACAGGGAGGAGAAGAGAACTTAAATCTTCTTTTTGATGGGTCATTCTGGTTTATGCAGATAAAGAGACACCTTCTAAATGCCTGTTGATCTGCAAGGGCCTTCAATTCAAACTACTCTTTACAGTAAATATAGTAGTATTTTGGGGTAAAATTTCAAGAGCTCCTTCAGTTTCCAGATACTCAGAATCATCCATCTAGGCTTTTAATTTAGAAATACCTACCCTGCCACCAGCCTCTATTAGAGGACGGTGGCTTAAATGTGAGAGCAAAGAGAGAGATTGAGAAGAGCTATAAAGAAAAGGCATGCCCAGCTGTGAACTTCCCATTCCTTGACATTAGACCTTTCTTTAGAGATCCTTTGTGTGATAATAGGACAATGAATAACTCTGAGTCCTAATTTTGGATTCTCCACCCTCCCCTTCTTTGTCTTTTATGCAGCCATACATCTGCACTAAGTCTACAGGTGTCAGGTGGCATGCTTCCACAGAGAGCATCTAACTTTTGAGTATCATGGAAGAAGAAGAAAAGAAGATGGAAATTGTGTCATGAATGTGCTGCGTGGGGATGAGCTGTTCAGTCAGGATGACTGGGGGTTGGCCTGTTGAGAGAGCTGAAAATAAACTTATCTCTATTGGTTGTTATAAATTAGCAGCTTTTGTCTGATACAAGCATGATCTTGATGTTGAAAAGGTTAAAATAACAACTGCAGCAGCCAGAGGAAAGCTGATCTCTGTGAAAGGCAACTTCAGCATTCTGATGATTATAACTTAGGATGTGGCCATCTAAAGGCTGGAGCCACCAGACAATGTGCTTGGTCAGTGGTCAGAACATCACTACAGACAGTGAGAACTTTTTTTTTTTGGAGACAGAGCCTCAAGCTATCACCCTGGATAGAGTGCTGTGGCATCACAGCTCACAGCAGCCTCTAGTTCCTGGGCTCAAGCAAGTCTCCTGCCTCCGCCTCCCAAGTAGCTGGGACTACAGGCGCCCGCCACAACACCCAGCCATTTTTTGGTTGCAGCCGTCATTGTTGTTTGGCGGGCCCGGGCTGGATTCGAACCCGCCAACTCAGGTGTACGTGGCAAGCGCCTTACCCCGTTGAGCCACATGCACCAAGCCCAGACAGTGAGAACTTAATGAATACTTTCTGCTTCTGTGGATACTGAGGGTGACAGTGCATATGGTGTTGATCACTGAAGGTCATCTCACATATGAAGGTTGGTATGTGAATGTACTGCTGAGGAAGCCAAGGATTTAGCCATTTTTCTAATGATGCTCTTGGGAGGTCTTCTCATGTCTAGATTCACTGATGAGTGGGCAATTATTTTCCACTGATATGGCTCTGCTCTTTGGCTTTCCAACTTGCTGCTTGGCTGCAGAGCCAATCACAGATATTTGCAGTGGGATCTTGCTGGTTGGCTGAACACTGAACCTGACAGCTGTGTTTGAAGCGCCACAGGCAATTAACCATACATCTCTCTTTCAATGAACTGGTTTTCCAGAGACTCAATGGTGGGCTAATGTCTTATGAAATAATCTTGTGGGTTTGGACAGAGGACAATGGGCCACATTTCATGATTCAAGACACACGGCCACCTTGAATGTACAATCAAATTTCCAGGCAAATACCCAGCAGAGTCTTAAGGGAAAGGCAGGTGAAATAGGATAGTTACTACATCATCAAGCAATACTAACTCGTAGTCTGTTAGACATTTTTGGCGGCAGCTAAAGCATTTAGAGAAAGTATCTTGAGGTTTTGATGCTGCCAGGGTACAATTTAGTAAGTTGTTGATATTTTCTAAGAAATGAACTAATATTCTGGTGGCAATTGAGATCTGAGAGTTAGTTTGACTTTTGTTTCCCTAAGAGATATAACAGGGCTACAATGACAACAAAATGATAATCTCTGATTCAGCCGCCGCAAGCAAAATCACTACGTCTTTACCATCAGTGCCTATTGCTGCAGACTGAAAAATAATCCTGTACTTTTTTCAAGGGCATCTAGGATTTGACATGTGTCCATTAATAGTTAATGCTGTCTTGTCCTTCTACCTTTATCAGTCCTCAGTGGGGTTCTAAGAGATGAGGCTGCTTGGTGTTCTGGCCATACTGGCGTAGGAGTGAAAAGATGAGTTCATTCCCCAGCTCAGTTGTGTGACCCTGCGTGAATCACCTGCTCAGACTTTCTGTGCCCAAGCTTGGTTCACTGTCCCCTTCTTTTCTCTTTCCATTCTTGCCCTTAGCAGTACTATAGCTATAGTTATTCATCCTCTTTGCTTCAATAATACAACATTTATTCACAAATATTTACTAACTACCAATTCACAAATATTTACTGTTCTGAATGCTTGCTGAACCACACACACACACACAC
The DNA here is from genome assembly GCA_963573935.1 of Arctocebus calabarensis. Classification (NCBI taxonomy): domain Eukaryota; kingdom Metazoa; phylum Chordata; class Mammalia; order Primates; family Lorisidae; genus Arctocebus; species Arctocebus calabarensis. Next base: position 10,412 of record CAUYON010065078.1, read on the forward strand.
ACACACACAAGCTTCTGTCCTTCCAGAGCATCTAGTGGCAGGAAGTGGATGATACATAATTAAACAAAATACATAGAATGTCAGATGGGATTGAGGACTGGAGATAAAAAACAAAGCAGGTGGAAGAGGAGCCAGTAAGGAGGGGGGTCACTGTCATTTTAAAGAGAGGCTGGGGAAGGCTTCCAGTTTGAGCAAAGCCCTGAAGCAAGAAAGGGAGTGAACCAGGAGGAGCAGGGAAGGGAACGTGCTCCAGGTGAAGCACCCGGGCCGGCCTGGTGTCCACACCACCATGAAGGCTGAGCTGGCAGAAGACAGCCCACACCGTATCACATTGCTATTCTCTCCCAGCTCTTTCTGGGTGCTTCCTGGATGGGCGGCTTAGTGGACCCAGAGAGACAGGATCCGTTGCAGTGGAAGGACCACTGTCTGGATCCACAGACACCGGGATTGACTCTCAGCACTATCATTCATTTCCTCCAGGCCATTGAATATGTGCTTAATTCCCTCCGAACAACTTTTCTCAAGTTTGAAAACAATAAATATAGAGTGGCTTGTGCAGAGTTGACATTTGGTAAATGTGACAAATATTGGATGGCACTTTCCCCTCTTTCCTGTCTACCTTTCATAATGTCACTGATTCCTTTTCCTAAAATGTAGGTCTTGTATTGTTCAATTATCTGCGTGGTAATTTACCACTGAAAATGCCTCAGCGAAGGAATGTGAGGCATAAATGTGATAATAAACTTTAACCCATGGCCCCTTTTAAGTCTTTGACCTCCTTAAGACTTTCACTAGTAGAAATCATCTCCTCTTCCTTTAAAGACAAGAAAATGAAAGAAATTTTTTTTTGCTCTTCTTTTTTCTCTATAGATAAATCAGCAAATTTGAAAGTCTTTATTAGGTGCCTGATAAGTCCCTGGGCTGGGCAACAGGAGATAACAAAGACATAATATTTATCTCTTGCTTCCAAGGGTCTTACAATTGAATGACAAGACTAGATTCATTTAGGAAACAATATAACTGGAAGAGAAAATCTAAGAAATGAAATGATCATTGGAAAAATAAAAAGAAAGTCTTGGGGAGCCAAGCAACTCACACTGAAGACTGAGGTCGGTGGAAGGTGGGAAAAGAGACATTCCAATTTGGATCAATGACGCTCTATTCTATTATCTTCAACTTGTCTATTTTCCTACTGACTGACTCATTTGGCAAATTCTGCACTGACACTGATGAAGGGTTAGCGCCATTAAAAACTCAATTGAACCAAAAATTCATTGTAGGAACTGTGTGAACCCCCCTCTGCAACACTTGAGAATTTTAACCCTCCTTGTCATTTTCTACTACTCTTTGCTGCAAGTAGGACAGACAAAGCCTGATGAATAAGCTGAGTCACACATCAGCTTTTCTTTTCTCTGAGAGTTCCAAACACCCAAGCAAAGCAAAAATTTCCCCGTGGAACCCAAACAGCTTAGGTTTCCGGTTTTAAGTCAAAAGATTCCTATTATGCAATTTGTTCCCACTATTTTTTCTTATTTCACATTGGAATGTTCCTCTTAAGCAACTGTCACTTCTACAAAAATATACAAGGCATCTTTTAACATAATATTCCTTTTTATTTCATTTGGCTGGGTAAAGGCATCTTTGCTGAGGGAATTTAGAACTTGTCAACTGAATCTTGGTTAATCCCACTGGAGTCTAAAACAGACTAGATTAATGTTTCCCTTCTTAGAAGTGAGATCTAAATTCAGTTTTATTTCATAGAGTTGCTGGACACAGCCTGGATCCAAACATGGCAGTTTAAAGGAGCAGAAAGTTCTTTTCTTAAAACCTAATGGCGCCCTCAAGTGGCACATTCCTTTCAAGATCCTAAATCTCACCTCAGCCCTTTCAGAAGCTTTGTTTCTTAAAAGCTGGAGAATTTTTTTTTAATGATCCAATTTGTATGTTTGGTTTCCTATTTTTAAAGATGCCTTTGCAAATTCTCCCTTATCAGCCTTTTATCCCTGGACCACTTGAGATGTTTCTGGCCACCCATTGCAAGAATGATGTACACTGATGCTATCAGCAAGACAGGGGTCTCCAGATTTTTTTTTTCTCTACTGCACATCGGAAGAATTAGAGTTCTTTTGGACCAAATATTAAATATACAAACACTAACGACAGCTGATTAGCAGAAGAAAAAAACAAGATGCGTGTATACTTTTTGTGATAGCCAAAAGTTTTTGCTTTTGGATAAGCAAAAACAGTCCTCGCAAAATCAGCATGCAGTCCGTAAGCTGCAGGTTGGACACCCTGGGTAGAGCATGGTTAATGGATGATTTCTCAGCACATTTTCTTGGGAAGGACAGGTTCACTCTTAGAGTCAGTGATTCTTGCTGAGTTGATGTTTGAGCTAGGGAAGAGACTTGAGAAAACGGGTAAAAAAACATTTTGAAGCTAAGCATGCTCTGGCCTTCTTCCTCTACCAAGCAGTTTCAAGAGGATATAGTGACTTATACTTCACAAGGTAGTAAATAGTGCTGCATTACTTGGTTTCCTCTGAAGGGTCACTGATCCAGTTACTGATGAGATGAATGAAGCACTTTCATCATTGTTTCTCAAGGCTGACTTTGAATGCAAGATCTTGGAAGTATTCTAAGTAGGTGGATTCCAAGTTTTCCCCCAGCAAACCATCCATCAGACCTCCTTACATTCCCTGGTGCAGTAAGACTGACATGGCCCATGTGAGAGATTGGACCGCCAAGGGCTGTGGAGGATAATCCAGTGTCTATTGCATGGGTGTTTTATTAGTCACCTGACCCAAAGAATCAGTACATGCAGACACAATCTGGGGTCTGGGAGAACAAACTGCTTCATACCAAGTCATTCAGGAAGGAACCTGGAATGAGTCTCATGCTTATGGTTTCCCCCTAATTTTTTTATTTCATACAGAATCCACAGAAAGGCCAAAGCAATAGTCTAAGAGCTCAAAAACTGCAGGAATAAGAAAGAAAAGCATTAATGAACTGTCTCTTCATTTCTTTAGTAATGGAGCATCAATGTCAATGGGGCACATGAAGATCTGTGCACCAGTGAGGAGGTGCACTGGTTAGCAGACACCAGAAGGATTTTGTTGCTGTTGCTAAGCTCAAAGCCATTTCCAGGAGAGTAACCAAGACACCACTCTGCTGGCTATGGCTATCTGGTGGCCACATTGACTGGGTAGATGAAAAGAAGCCAGAAGAGCTAAGAAAGAAAAAACACAAATTCAAGTGTGTTTAGTCAAGGTTGAAAAAGTTCCTTGACTCCCATGCTACCATTTTGGTGAAGGGGACTAGGCACCTTTCCCACTCTCTTTTGTTCTCTTGCCACATAAAGTTGGTTCTATAAAGTTGAAATAGATTGGAAGATTCGAGGAGTTTCATCATGAACTGTGAAGGCTTATGCTCCATTCTGTGTGTAGAGGGAGGGACAGCCTCCATAGAGAACGGAACATCCCTGCTAGCTTTTGTATGGAAGTTGAATAGACAGTGGGGATGGATCAAGATCAGTATGAATTACAAGCCTACTCACTGGGATGTAGGTTTATAATTCATACTGGCCACTAGAGGCACCCGTGTGTAGTCATAGCAATCAGGATCTCAGAGGCCCAGACTCACTGGTACAGATGCAGTTTTGGATATACTGCAGGGTTTCTCAATTTCAGCCCTATTGGTATTTGGGGCTAGACAATCTTTGTGGTGAGGGGCTGTCCTGAGCCTTGTGGAAGGTTTAGCTGTATATCTGGCCTCTAATCACTAGATGCCGGTGAGACCCAAAGCCCTAGTGATAACAAGGAAAAATATCTCTAGACATTGCCAAATGTCCCAGGAGAGGCAATATTAGTCTTGATTGACAACCACTTGCACTGAATGTTGGATGTAGGCATTAGTCAGTCCATTCATCTAAGGTTCAAATATTCTTTCCCCAAAAGTTCTTGTTTAGCTCAGAATCAGACTACTGCATTAAAAAGACACAAAAGTTGCTCTGACCAAGTCATTTCCCAATTAAACTCCAGATTCAAGATTCCCAGGCTAGGTGGTTTTGATCAAGTTCATCTGATATGATATAGGTGTATGTCTCACCTTCCCCCTCTGCACTCTGTTTGCCCTCTTCTTTCAGAGCCTCTTTCTCCAAATCCTTGGAGGTGTGGGTAGCCTTCATTTTTCTTCCAGTATAAAGCAAGCTACTAGGAGGTGAAGCATTTTGTACACTATTTTATACTAAAGTGTGTTTGTCGTCTGGACTACTGTAGTGCATCATTGTGTTCAAGGATATGAACATTAAAATGAGAAAATGGCCCAAAAGAGGGTGTTGTTTAAAACTAGCAAGTGAATCTCTAACAGCAGAATTCCAGACACTATATAATCTGAAAAATGGTGGTATTAACAGTATTTAGGTCGTAAAGTTATTGTGTGGATTAAATGAGTAAAGGACTTAAAACAGTCCCTGGAAAAAAGTAAATACTTTTAAAATGCTAGTTGTCTTTTAAAAAATTATTGTTGTTATTATTTTTTCTTATCTATCTAAAATCATGGTTGGGAAGAGCAAATAAGCAATAGCTTATAGCCTGGACCAGCTTCCTATAAAGCTTGTCTTTAACCTCTAACCTCCATGCCATGCTCAGATACTCGAAACAAAAGCACCAAAAGCAGAGCTCAATGCTCAAATTTTCCCCTATGAATTCACCTTCAAAGATCCTACCCTGAGTCCAAAACTCAATGAATAAATGAATGAATGAATGAGGTATAGGCAAAATGGAAATAAATATTTGTGAATCATCTACACTATGCAAGGTGCCATGGGGCTATCTAAATTATTTAGACATAATTTTATAATTAATAAAGATGCAGGCACTCCAATCAATAGGACACCCAGCAGAGTATGAGAGGAGTGTCCCTGTTTAGGTGTATGGGAGTGACGAGGAGGGAGAGGTGACTTCCCCCCCATAGAGCAGTTTGGTGGGAGGGTGCATGGTGATTGGAGGGAGAAGGGTATTCTGAGCCTTTCTTCTGGGCTCTTGGGTTCTATCGGATTACCAGGAAGCAGCTGCCCCTCAGTGATGGTTGGAGAGGCAGTGCAGTGTTGGTGTCAGTTTCACATGTGCCATCTGTAGAATCTGAAACCTCAAATGCATGTAGAGACCACAGAGCATTTTCTGAACCTTCCAGTCATGCTGTCTGCATTCGTGTTCTCCACAGTTTCTGAGAAATACTCCATAGTGAGCAAATGAACTAAATTGCAAGTTTTGCTGATCCAGAGAAATAGGAGCCTTCTTGGGAGTACATAGCTGTCGCCTAATTTTTTTAGTCCCTTCCAATTCAAGCAGAGAAGTGTGTGCACGCGTGTGTGCGTGAACGCATGTGTGTGTACAGGGGTATGGGAGACAGACAGAGAGATTGCTAATTGCTTTGCATTGGAAGGAAGCTAAGCGCTACCTACAGGTGAGAAACATTAGGGTTTATTCCTATTTTAACTTCAGAGGGTTAACAACAAAACAACAAAAACAACAACAGAACCTGCAATTTATACATGCCCTGGTTTTTGTGTCCAGATTAACTCTAATCATCCTAGGGCTGATTAATAATCTTTGACGTTCACGAGGTTATTAGTTAGCTATACAGAATTCCTAAACAGAAATCTAAACCTTGACAGCTAATTTCTTGGCACTTACTGAAATAAAATCTACAAAGCCATGTTAATTAGAGGAAGGGGCATCAGAATATTTTATTTGTTTATTGTTTTAAGTGGTGAAATTCCTGGTGTGAGGGCGAGCAGGAACTGGGAGTGTGAGGGGATTTGTGTTCATTCCTGAACATTACGTGCATACGTAAATGAGGCTTAAGAATCTGGTAAGCCCAGGACTTTAGCAGCTGCTTTCCAGGTCTAAAATCCACTGGGCTCTCTTCCACTGGCTTCACAGAGGATTCTGTCACCCGACTTGACTGCAGAGATGGGTGTTCACTCACCCTGAAATGCACCTTCCACGCACAGGTGGCAAGGGCGGAGTTGGACCTCTTCCACCACACACAGGTTGTGGGACTGAATTGTGACTATATGTGCAATTTGTCCCTTTTTTGTTCTGCACCTGGTGGTGAATGGAATGTCTAGCCCCACCCACTTAGAACTACCAGAGGATCGGCTTTCAATATTTACCAAACAAGAGCATGCTGTTTGCCGAATGGCCAAATGGACTTAGGCTAGTCAGCAGCAGCATAAGAAGCCCTTTGATGGCAACTCAGGATGGGGAGCTGGCTAGAAAATTTTGTTCAAAAGTCTCATAGAGAATACAGCCTTTCTGCGGGGGAGGGACACTGGAGTCCCCCATGTTCTGTGACACACTTGTTTGACACAGTGAGCGGGCCAGAGGATCTCCTGACTCCTGAGAGAGGTGTAGGGAGGAACTGCAGGCAGCAGTCTCTCTGGACAGAGGCTGTGGCCACGCCACTGCCACCGCTGCCTGGGTACCTTGTCATCACATGTTGTTTTCCACAGAGCTGAGCTTGGCGGAGGCTTTCTGGGAGCCTGGCACTGCACTGTCAGCACGGGGAGCCATGTGCTGGGGTAGCTGAGTGCTTGGATTTCGGAGAGACTTGGCTTTTCATCCCCTCTTTCTGATAGAAGAGGAAGAGAAGAAGGAAGGAGATTCACTTTTCATCCTGTAAGTGCTTGAGTCAGAACCTATTCTATATGGTAAAAATAGAAGCTCTCCTCAGTTATTAAGTGGGAGGGAGAGATGATGGGGATGAGAGAAACCCAGGCTTATTTTAATGGTGACATCTGAAATGCCTTCTCCCACTCCCATGTTAGCAACTGCTTCTGTAACTGTATGGCCTCCAATGAACTCCTTTTTTTTTTTTTGAAACAGAGTCTCACTTTGTTGTCCCAGGTTACAGTGCTGTGGCATCATAGCTCACAGCAACCTCAAACTCCTGGGCTCAAGTTATCCTCTTGCCTCGGCCTTCCAAGTGAGTAGCTGGGACTATAGGCACCTATCACAATGCCTGGCTAGTTTTTTTATTTTTGGTACAGATGCGGTCTCACTCTTGCTGAGGCTGGTCTGGAACTCCTGAGCTTAAGCAATCCACCCACCTTGGCCTCCTGTGTGGATTGTGCTCAGGTACTAATCCTGAATCTAATCTTGGCTGAAGGAAGCACCTCTTATGGGCTTGAGTCTCCAGAGCTGATTCTTAGAGAAAACTCAAGAAATCCTCACTGGCTCCTATAAATCTCTCTACCTGCTTTGACTTTCTTCCTTCATTTTAAGGCCTTGCTCCCACAGGCTCTGTGAGGGCAGTGGTGATCTTTGATATCCCTTATATTGCTGTGAGAACAATTCTAGCCCCTTTGTTCTGAGTAGGTTTTTATTATAAGTTATGAAGAATAAATGGTCCCTATGAGAACAAGGTCAGGAGTGGCATTTGGGGGTATTAAGATGTACATATTATCAACTTTTAAATTTTCCCTGAGATCTCTGGTTAAGGGAGTTCCTGGCTCTCAATTACTCTTTTATGAATCAATAAACTGTTAATTACAAATGGAAAAAAAGGTTAAAATTACTTCCTTCACTCCTTAATCAAACATTTACTGAGCACCTGCTATGTGTCAACCACTGCTCCAGATCCTGAGGGTGCAACACAGAAATAACAGAAATGACCTGAGGGTGCAACACAGAAATGAAATGACTTGGATTAAGTCAGTGGTAGAGATGGATTAGGTCATTCAAGATTGATTTGTGTCATGTTTAGATAGAGGGCTAGCAGAACTTTGGGGTTAAAAAAGAGAGATGAATGAGTTTTCGTTCATTTACATTTCATTCAAGAGACATGAATGATTCTTAAGGTTTGGACTTGAATCACTATTTGAAGATGATGGTGTTCTTATAGTGATGGGAGAGGGCTAGGTATGGGGAGCAGAAATCAAGGGTTCCCTTTTTGTCATGCTAATTTAGAGATGTCTATTTGACATCTGAGGGAAGATGACAAGTAGGCTTGTCTTATTCAATTTGGGTTGCCATAACATAATGCCATAGACTGGGTGGCTTGAATAATGAACATTGATTTCCCACAGTTCTGGAGGCTGGGAAGTCCAGGATCAAGGTGCTGGCATATCAGTGTCTGGTGAGAGTCCTCTTCCTCGTTTGTAGATGGCTGTCTTCTCAATGGTGGTGAAGAGCAGGGAGAGGAAGCGAGGCTTCTGCTGGTCTCTCCTTATATGGGCACTGCCCCCATTCATGAGGGCTCCACCCTCACTACCTAATTACCTCCCGAAGATGCCACCACCTGATACCAACCATCACATTGTCAAGAGGAGACACAAACAAAACCATTACCAGGGCTTTGGAAACACAAGTAAGGCTTAAATCCAAGGGAAACTTCAGGGCTAGGGGGCATTTGGTAGTCATTTCTGCATAAGACTTTTCTTTGTCTTTTTTTTGTTTGTTTGTTTTTGGAGATAGAGTCTCATTTTGTCACCTTGGTAGAGTGCCATGGTGTCATAGGTCACAGCAACCTTCAACTCCTGGGCTTTGGCAATTCTTTTGCCTCAGCCTCGCAAGTACCTGGGACTATAGTGCCCATCACAACACCTGGCTATTTTTTGTTGCAGTTTGGCTAGGGCCGGGTTTGAACCCGCCACCCTCAGTATATGGGGCTGGCACCCTACCCATTGAGCCACAGACACCACCCTCTACATAATACTTTAAATTACGTGGGAAAGAGTTTGTAGAGGGAGAAGGGCTGAGCTTGGAGGCACTGCCACACATGGAGCTCACTCAGAGGACAAGGGGCCAGAGGAACCTGAGCAGGGGATTGCTGAAGTGGGAATTAACCAGGAGCCTGTGCTTTATGGAAGCCAGGAAAGGCAAGGACTTCAAGGAGGGAGCAGCCAGTTTGAGGGAAGGATGAGAGCAGAGCGCACTGCATGGGATGTGGTACCTGGGGATAGTGACAAGATTACATGTTGGGAGCAAGGAAGAGGAGGCCAGGCTGGGGATCACTGAAAGAGTCTGGGAGGTGGAGAAGTGGAGGGAGTGAAAGGAATGACTCTTTCCAAAAGAGAATTCCCTTGGTCAGACTGGCCACTTCAGAGAAGACTGCCCCAGCAGTACCACTGGCTGGGCAAGCCACCTGGCCCCCTGTCCAGAATGCAAGGGTGACCACTGGAGGGTGGCCTGTCCCCAGAGGGGAAGGCCTCCTGGGACAGTGACCCCATCGGAGAAATCATTAGGGGTCTAAGAGTCTCTGGTTGAATTTTATCCTGAAGGGTCAAATTATTAATGATAGGTCTGATTTTGTACCATCGAAAAATCTTTTGGAGTCTGTTGAAACCTCTCTATTAGAAGCACTGTTCAACCTTTATATTTATTTTAAAGGTCAATCCATTTCAGAAAAAGATTGTGGATTTTTCCTACATTTTATGACAACATAAATGTTGGCAACTTCTTATTTTTGCTGACTTATAAGTTATAATTATCAAAAATAAAGTAAGCAACTTCCTAATCGTGAAGTCACAAATATAGTTATTACATATAGAATTACATACTCCAGTTGCAATGGACCTTACCTAACTTCATTATAATTTATTACTCTTAATAACAAAAGCAAAGCCTTTTTGGTATCATTAATCCATCTCTTACAAACTCTGATATTTGTTCGCTTACTAGTATAGCACCTTTCCATTTGATATACGTAATACTGAATTGCATTATCCAAGATCCCTTCTTTTTTCTCCTGTAATTAAATTAAGTTTGGAAGGTAAGGTTAGCTGCTTTGGTCACAAATGCACTATACAATGAAAAGCATGATATTATAACTCATCATATTTTCATAATAAGGAAGATATTATATGCATATTTATTGATGTGTGTTCTTCAGGGAGGGGAGTGATAGGGGAATGAAACATTCTAGTCAAGAACACTGTTCTTCAAATTTTTCTGTTGACACCCTCTTTAAAGTAATTTTGAAAGAACCTCACTCATTTCAACTGACAGCTCAGTTGCAAAGCATGTAATTTTCCACACATCTTAAATGTTGACATTTTAAACTATAACTGTTGTATCATTTTTTAAAATATTCCCAATTAAATATAAATACTAGAACAATTCAATATCTACCACATTCATTAAAAGTAAATGAAGGCGCTGGCTTATCAGTTAGGAATTGTACTTCATTTTTTTCTCCACTTCAAGTTATACTTCATGCCACTACCCACCCTTTACTCACAGAATTTTATTCTATTTAAGTGTATTTTTATATTGCAAACTGTTTTTAGTGATTCCCTTCAAGAGAGTCAGGACATTCATTACACAGGAAAAGACGGGAAGAGGGAACTGAAGGTAGAGTGGAGTCAGAAGGACAAAGCAAAGCCCCTGGTAAGCAGGGAGCATTTTACAATCTGTGACCTTATGATGCCTGCCGTTTCCTTTGCAGTTACTTGCATTGCTACCAAGTAAATTTCTCCTAATCTTTTTTCATAAAAATTTTTATCCTATTCAAAAACTTCTACACAAAAATTTTGTTCTTAAAACTTTCCAGATGCAGATGGAAGTAAATGAATGTTGTTTTCAAATCTTCCCAGACTGCATTATCATTATAATTTTTATCAGCAATAATAAAAATAATGATGATGTTGATAACAGTAACTAATACTTTCAGAAGTTCACTATCTACACTGCATAGAACATGCTTCCTACTAAATTTCCATGGCAATTTATTTTTGCTTACTTACATATGTCAAGCATAAATCTATGCATGTAACTCTACTTGAATCTACCTATTCATACTCAGAGCGGCCACCGAGTACAGAAACATAAATGATACACGATAAATGGTTCTCTGATATTATACTACACCATAATGTTTCATTAAGTGATATTTAACTTTCCGGACTTTTGGAGCACTTTATACAAACATACAAAATAAATTGTACAATCAATCCAGGTTTACCTATGAGGAAACTGAGGTGTGGTTAGTTTATTAATTTCACTAAATGATTAAAAAGTCGTCAATTCAGGAATTGAGGTGAATAGACTAGGTTTGACTCTAGTCTATACTCTAGATTTGAAAACATTTATTGTAGATTTTGATGCATAATTTGATACATAACTTTGTAAATAATTTGCCTGAAATACATAATAACATTTTATTACTGATGCATCCTTTAATGAAATAAAAGTGAAACTTTATGTGTCTTTGTAAAGGAGGCTTGCCAAACATTAATATATCCAATGTGCCTGTACCTTTGTTTGTGGCCTGGCGAATGACTGCATCTTGCAAAAACGCTCTATAGTAAGACTTAGAAAGGGCTAATTAATGCTTGTAGGGTTTGAGTAAAAGAGTGAAAGGAAGCGGGAAGGAAGAACTGGTCTGAAACTTGTGATTTACTTTAGATTCTACTGCAGTTGTTAGGTGAGCTAAGCCTGGGATTCCTTACTCATCTCAGTTTTTGAGTTCTGTTTATTAGTTAAAACTAAATCATATATGACTCAAACAAATATAACAGTAAGCTGTAATTCTAGTTCTCAGAAATATATTATTTTAATTATTCTTTAGATGATTTTTTTCAACCTCCTTCTTACTATAACTGAAATTCATTTATACCTTAAACTGTACTTTTAGAAATACAATAAAAAGAATTATAAAAACAGAAATTAACATCTCCCATAAAAGTATTTGCTAATACTCTGCAAATCCTGTAAGATAAAGCTAATAAAATGAAAGATCTTTAAATTCGGACCTTTCATTTTGAGCCAGTTCCAATTTATCTCCTTCAAGGTATCAACTATGTGTTAATGTCCACATAAAAACATGATTGGTACCCACGGGTTGTCAGAAACCCAAACCAGTTCTCTCGTGGTAAGTGAATTTCCTACCCCTCTATGATCTGTTCTGCTATGTTCATTAAGCAAACTGGGGCCTTAGAAACATTGGTTTGGCATCACATCACACAAAAAAGTTCAGGAAGAAAAATCCAGCTGTCAGATACATGTAGGCACTTGGAGCAATCAGACCTTGCTGTAAGGAGCAGTGAGTCATGTGAAATGTGATGTGGAAAGGAAGCTGACACATGAAAGAGCAGAGCAACAATGAAGGGTTCCCAGAGAGACGCTGTGGGAGAGAGAACAATGATGCACGGGCTATTTTTGGTCTCGAGAGTAGGATTTGGGAATTTTTAAATCACAGCTTAAGTACAGATGAAGAAATTATGTCACCCAGCTTTGAATTTAAGAGAAAATAATTTAGTAACCATTATGTTTTGTTAATGTTATAGTTTATTAGTATGAAACATGTTAAATATTTTGCAATCTAAAACTAAGTAAAGGCAGGAAATCCAATATTGTAGGGAAGGAGGCTGTGAGGTGTAATAATGATTGGATAATGAATATTTTACCTGTCCTGGTTCTTTAACACCAAACTGTAAATAAGAAGACGTGCCCCCTGTGGGACGGTCATCTGTAGGAAACACCGATACTCCTGAATCCTGGAGGAAACACTCAGGCTTAAAACTGAGACTGCTCTGCCAGGAAGTTCCCCAAATATTATTTGGAGTGGTTTGAATTTTAAAGCAACTCACCACCCATTTTCCTATACCCTTGTTTATAAACAAGGTATCCTCTTATATTCCAATTATGAGATGGTTTTACATTCACTTGTAGGGATGAGACAGTGACTATGTGAATCAGAAAAGAAAGAGAACTTGACTGAGGAAAGGAATTTAGTTCAGATGAACAACCTAGCCCTGCTACTTTATAATGTTAATGTATTTTTTATATGTATTAATGGTTATAGTAATTTTTCTATAATATGCATAGATATGATGCCTTTGGCAAATTACTAATATTAATAAATCTGATGGGACAAACTTAAATTAATTTTATGTTTCTACTTCTCTGCCCAAAGAACATGGGGGTTAACTCTATTCTCCAAAGACAAAGGGATATAGTTTTGTAAGTTTCATGGATATCTATAATGCCATTTTTATTAGTATTTTGTTGGATTGCCTTTCAAAGTTTCTTTTATTCAGAAGTTAGCTGTATTTCTCTGAAATCCCTCTTACTACTGTTAACATGTTCTTACTATCATTGGCTTTACTGGAAATCCAACACGTTAATTTCTTGAGATCATTAATGTTCTTTTGTAATGTTTACAGTACCTGAAGGTAGGGCAATCCAAAGTTTTGGCAGGAGACAGCACAAGTAGTTGGTGTATCATCGTAGGACCCTGGATAACAAGAGAACATTTCCTGTGAATTTGGTAATATTATTTGTGGATAGTGGGGCTTCACAAAATTTAGCTTAAATAACTAGTTATCCCATGCATTTCTCTGTTAAAACTATTAATGCTAGAGCAATCAGGCAAGAAGAAATGAATGACATCCAAACTGCAAAAGAGAAGGTCAAACTATCCATATTTGCTAATGTTGTCATCTTTACCTAGAAAACCCCAAAGACTCCACTAAAGATTCCTGGAAATGACAAGTGAATTTCAGTAAAGCATCAGTTTATAAAACTAAATGTACACAAATCAGTAATGTCCAATCTGACAATCAAATCAACAACTCAACAGGATTACAATAGCTGCCAAGAAAATAAAATACCTAGGAATATACTTAATAAAGGAAGTGAATAGTCTGTACAAGGAAGACCACAAAAGAAAGAAATCATAGATGACATACAAATGTAAATATATCCCATGTTCAGGGATTAGAAGAATCAACACTGTTAAATCTCCATACTACCCAAAGAGATTTACAGATTCATGCACATCTCTTCAAAGTACCAATGATATTATTAACAGAATTAGAAAAAAAATCCAAATTTTCTCATGAAATCAGGAAAGAACCCAAACAAAAAGAACAAAATTGGTAGCACAAGATTTACTTCAAATTATACTGCCAGACTGTTAAAACCCAAAGAGCATGGTCCTGTTAATAAAAATACATGCAAAGACTAAAGGAACAGAATAGAGAACTCATAAATAAAACTATATTCCTGCAACCAAACTTGACAGAGCAGATAAAAACAAGTATTGGGGAACAGATGCCTATTCAGTAAATGGTGCTGGACAAACTGGAAAGCCACAGGGGAAGGATGAACTGGAGTTCTATCTCTAAGCATACACAAAAATTAAAGGGTTGAATTAAAGGGTTAAATGTCATACATGACACCATAAAAATTCCAGAAGAAAACTTAGGAAAAACTCTTTTAGATACTGGCCTAGTAAAATATTTATGACTCAGATCATAAATACAACACAAACGAAAATAAATAAATGGAACATAAAAGTAAACTAAAGTTTTTCTATACAGCAAAAGAAATAATTCACCGAGTATACAGACAACATATAGAATGGGAGAAAATATTCATAAACCATAATTGGAAAAAAGATTAATATCCAGAATCTGCAAGGAATGCAAATAATTAGCAGGGAAAAAAAAATAACCCCATCAAAAAGTGGGCAAAAGACATGAACAAACATTTTTCAAAAGAAGATATACAAATGTGAAAAAATTTCAGTATCACTAATTATCAGAGAAATGCAAATTAAAACCATAACAAGATACCATGTTCTGCCCTCTCAGAATGGCCATTCTCAAAAAGTCAATAACCAATAGATGTTGGTGTAGGTGTGGTGAGAAAGAAACTCTTACTCACTGTTAGTAGGAATGTAAATTAGTACAACCTCTATGGAAAGTTGTATGGATGTTCCTCATAGAACTAAAAGAAGACCTACCAATTGATCTAACAGCATCACTACTGGATATCTACCTAAAGGAGATGGAACTGTAAGTCGCTATCCTATGTGACATGTCTCAGGAAATCAAAAATAAATACTTCATTTTCTCTCTTACAAGTGAGAGCTGAATGATGGCTATACGTGGTCACACAGAGAAGAATAAGGTTCTGTGGAAACTGAGAAAGAAGAAGGATGGGAAGACAAAGAGAATTCAAAAATTACCTATGAGGTACAACATATAATATTTACATGATGGGCACACTAAAATCCCTGACTTCACCACTGTAGAATTCATCCATGTAACAAAATTTGCTCGTATTCCCTAAATCTACTGAAAAAAAAAAAAATCAAAATGTTGTGAAAGAGTCTTTCCACCATTTTGTTATTTTGAACCAAAATTATCGTCATTTCTGGCTATGAGAAATTTTATTGATGAATTAATTTTGGGTACTTATGTTTTGCACATATTAACAGAATACGGTGTTTGTGTAAGCAAAGGCTGCCACATTCTTCTGAGAAATGTCAATATCTGCAGTATTAAATTATGTAGTAAAGATAAATATTCACAAAGAAAGGATACAAAGACAATATTATAAAGGTTAATAAAATGATAAAAAATACCTAGTGAAAACTCACTAGGAAGAGCTAATTTTATTCAAGTCACAAAATTGGTTAAAGTGATTAGATAAAATCAAAATCAATTAAATCCTGACAATGCAGCAAAGAAATACAGGAAATAAATGTAACAGCTAAACTTTTTTGATGCAATGTTTCCACAGTGAAGTGCCACAACAATTAAACTTAAAAAAAAGTGCATTTATCAAGAGAAAATCAGAACCTTGAAGAAATATATTGGATAAATTCAGCTGCTGGCTATAAAGGCAATCAAGTGAATTCCAATATGAGGAATTGTGTGCATAACATAAACTCTTAACAACTTCTATGATGTTTTGACATGTGAAAAATATTTTTTACAACAGATAGAAGGAGAGAAAAAGTCAGTTTCAGGAGTCACTTTGTCAGTTCCATCAATGATTTTAAGTATTCAATAGATTTTAAAAGAGAACACAACAAAACAACACACGCTTATTATACATACACAAATAATGGAATCATTTGTTCTCCTCTTCTCTTTATTTTCAAAGGAGTTTTTGATAGATATTTGGTAAAGTTTTCAATCAAGACAAATGGAAAGTTAGGGGTATGATTCTGGGCCTTATAGGTCTGTTTTTCATGAAAAGATATGTTATTCATACATTCCCCTCTATAGAAACAAACAGGCTTTTCCCTTCTCTCAGGACCCCCTAAGTAAAGAGAAGTATCTTCACTATAATTGGACAACATGAAGTCACTGCTACCCAATTACAAACAAATGTTTCAGAGGAAAATTTAATTCCTTTTCATACAAATTCACTGTGACTCATAATCAAGAAAATACAAATTAAAACCAGAATGAGACACTAGGCTACACATAGCAGACCAGTATAAATTAAAAAGTCTGACAATAATACACAGTATTGGAAAAAACATGGTACAAAGGAAACCTCATATACCAGCTTTGGGAGCATAAATTGGTGCAAGAACTTTTAATGCTAAGATCTCGATAACTCTCTCAGAAATACATTCCCTGAAAAAACTCAGACACATGCATACCAGGAGCTCTATAAAAAAATTGTTCATGTCCTCATTTTTTTGTCATAGCCAAACTATGGAAGCAATTCAAACGTCCCTGAATGGGAGAGCAGGAGAAAGGATACATAGATACATTGTGATACATTGATACAACGGAAAGGAAAACACACAACTGTACCTATCAACAATGAAGTATCTTTATTTATTTATTTAATCACAGCTGTGTACATTAGTGCAATTGTGGGGTACAATGTGCCGGCTTCATATACAATCTGAAACATTTTCATCAAACTGTTTAACATAGCCCTCATGGCACTTTCCTAGTTACTGTATGAAGACATTTGTATTCTTCATTTAGTAAGTTTCATCTGTACCCTTCTAAGATGCATAAGAACACAATGCTGAGAGGAAGAAGCAAGTCTCCAAAGAGTATATTCAGGATAATTCTACTTTCATAAAAGTAAAAATAAAAACAGAA
>CAUYON010065081.1:0-10953 GCA_963573935.1 Arctocebus calabarensis
CCCTCCCAAAGCCCAACCTCCCAACAAACAAAAAGCTATCTGGGAATACTGCTATGCTAACATATTAACCACAGTATAATCATTCATAGGAAAACAGTAATTAAGCAATGAATTGAATTAAATAATAAAGTTCAAACTGTCATAAACTCATAGACCACAATGATTTTACAAAACAAGCAATTCCAGAAATCTTATAAACAATAAACAATAAAAGAAATATTTCAATATCATTCTACTTGATCTGGATACACCTGATATTGAAATTGGAGAAAATATATTGTTATAAAGAAAAATTACAAACATGTTTCACTTATTTTTTTTTTTTTTTTTTTTTTTTGAGACAGAGCCTCAAGCTGTCACCCTAGATAGAGTGCTGTGGCTTCACAGCTCACAGCAACCTCCAATTGCTGGGCTCAAGCGAGTCTCCTGCCTCCGCCTCCCAAGTAGCTGGGACTACAGGCGCCCGCCACAATGCCTGGCCATTTTTTGGTTGCAGCCGTCATTGTTTGGCAGGCCGGGCTGGATTCGAATCCGCTAGCTCAGGTGTATGTGGCTGGCGCCTTAGCCCGTTGAGGCACAGGCGCCCAGCCAATAACTTTATTTTTTAAATTCTAACTAAATCAGTAAGCTTACAAAATCTACTTGAATAAGCAAACCTCACCAAAACTTCTTATACTTTTAAACCACCCTGTTTCTCAAATTATACTAAATAAATAAAAACAAAACTCGTCCATGTATACTTTCTCATAATCAAATATGCTACATTCAGAATAGGATTTTAATTTGTAGATTAATTACTCGACTGGGAGAGGAAGTGGTGCTAACCCTGCACTCACCCTATTCCTGGCTCCTACTCCTGATCTGCTGTATTTCTTCCTCCCCTAACCCATCCATAGCCCCAATAGATAGAATATACACTGATCCCTTAAAATGGCTACATAAAAATCCCACCCAGTAGATGACTCATATTTTATCAAAGTCATTTCCAATTCGGAGAGATCTCACTCCGTTGTTCCTGCTAGAGTACAGTGGCACCATCACAGCTCCCAGCAAAGTCAAACACCTG
The DNA here is from genome assembly GCA_963573935.1 of Arctocebus calabarensis. NCBI lineage: Eukaryota > Metazoa > Chordata > Mammalia > Primates > Lorisidae > Arctocebus > Arctocebus calabarensis. The sequence goes on from CAUYON010065081.1 coordinate 1,067, forward strand.
GGCTTGAGCGATCCTCCTGCCTCAGTCTCCAGAGTACCGGGGACTACAAGCTCAGTCCATGACACCTGGTTTATTTTTAGTAGTCCAAGACCTGCCTGAGCAAGAAAGACCCTGGCTCTAAAAACAGTGGAGTGTTGGCTCAGCACCTGTGGCTCAGGGGGCTAAGGCACCAGCCATGTACACCTGAGCTGGCGGGTTCGAATCCAGCCCGGCCTGCCAAGCAACAGTGACGGCTACAACCAAAAAATGGCCGGGCGTTGTGACTGGCGCCTGTAGTCCCAGCTACTTGGGAGGCGGAGGCAAGAGACTCGCTTGAGCCCAGGAGTTGGAGGTTGCTGTGAGCTGTGATGCGACGGCACTCTGTCCAGGGTGACAGCTTGAGGCTCTGTCTCAAAAAAAAAAAAAGTGGAGCGTGGTGGTAGGTGCCTATAGTCCCAGCTACTCAGGAAGATGAGACAAGAGAATTGTTTGAGCCCAAGAATTTGAGGTTGCTGTGAGCTATGACACCATAGCACTCTACCCAGGGCAACAAAGACTGTCTTAAAAAAAAAAAAAAGGCAAATTTTCTATTGGCAAACTTTTGAAACATTCACAAAAGCAGAGAGTGAGCAGCATGAAGAGCCTCCTTGTTCTCTTCAGCTTCCACGCCAGTAACTTCCCAGCATTCTTGTTTCATCCTTCTACTCTTTCTAGAGAGTAGGGAAAAAATTCCCTTTCCTTCCCGTCTCTTAAAAAAAAAAAAAAAAGTTTTACTGGCAGATTTTAAGGCCATCATACATGGTTTCAAAATCATCCAGATTCACTGATTTACTTAGAATTAAAAAAAATAAAACCTTTGGTCTGTACTGTTAAGGGACTTTAAAAAAACATACATAACCACAATACTACTATCATATTCAAAATGATTAAAAACAATTCTATAATATTTAATGTTCAACATTCAATTTTATTCCACTGCTTTCATAGTATCTTCTTATAGTTCATTTGTTCAAATTATATGATGCGTTCTGCTGCCTTGTTATCACACGTATCTCCACCTTGCTTTGTTTAGCCAGGCTCTTAATAAAATGTCCAGTTTTCTCCAGCCTATCTCCCCATCTAAATCCACTGAGGAGTCCCACCCAAACAGCAATGTATTATGTAAGGAAATACTTCAACATCCCAGAAGCAACACCCTTAATTATTTAACTGAGGCAATGAAACACACCTTAATGAGAATACTATACTATGGCTTGGCATTTGTGGCTCAATGGGCTAAGGCACCAGCCACATACACCTGAGCTGGCGGGTTCGAATCCAGCCCGGGCCCCAAACAACAATGACAGCTGCAACCAAAAAATGGCTGGGCGTTGTGGTAGGCGCCTGTAGTCCCAGCTAGTTGGGAGATGGAGGCAAAGAGACTCGCTTGAGCCCAGGAATTGGAGGTTGCTGTGAGCTGTGATGCCACAGCACTCTACCCAGGGTGACAGCTTGAGGCTCTGTCTCAAAAAAAAAAGAGAATACTGTACTAATATACAGTAATATGTGTTTCATAAATAATGACTCTAATCTCATATTTAAGCTTTATGCTTTCTTTAACAAAGTGACCTTTAAAAACAATTTTCCCTTTAAAAACATAAGGAACAAGACTGGGATCTCCTTCTAAAACCTTATTTTACAAATAACCTATAAATGCAAACAATGATTACAAAAGGCAAAATATTATCAAAACAATCTCCCTGAACACAGTATCTGGAAGCATCTCAGTGTGCATGGCAAATGATGAAAGGCTTAGGACCAAATCTATGCAAAACAAGTTCTTGGACAAAAATCATCCAGGTTCACTGTCCAATGCAAGAGTGATTTAGAAAAAAAACCAACGAGACAAACAATCTCACAGTGCCCACCTGTAAGTCACTCTGCCCAGTGGTTCCAACTCTTCACCAAAGAGTTAGTACACAGTTATAAAAGTACCTCTGCCTCTTGGCAAAGCCTGGATGAGAATTTCCAGCAACACTCTTACCATCACCTGGTATTATACACTAGCCTGTCCTTCCCACCACACTAAAAGCTTTTTGGAAGCAGAGAGGGGCTGAAGAAAACACAGCTGCCTTCACAACTCCACACAGAAAGGCAGTTTTACTGAGTCAGACCTGTTACCTATTTTCCCAAGGCCACTAGGAGAAGTCGGGGCAGTGTACATTTAAGGCTGAAATGCACATTAGCTGGAAATTAGCTCCACCATTCATTTGATATGACCTTAAACCAGACAGACAAAAAGGTCCCTTTGTTCACTGGTGTATCCTCAGTACCTAAAACCCTGGCACACAGTAGGTACTCCACTTGTTGAATAAGTGAATTTTATGGAGGATTGTGAGACTATTTGCTGTTGTAGCAAAATGGCAGAAAGGTAAAATCTGCTTTTTGCATTATTTTATTAGGCTGTTTAAGTTGGAGGAAAAGAATGGCCATCATGAGATAGCAAAGCTTTTAATCAGATTAGAATTTAGTAATCGCAAGGAGATCCACACAGCCCTTTCCGACCAGGGCCAGACCAGGGCCAGACCAGGGCCAGGCACGGGGCCAGGTGCTTCCTGTGTGTCATCTCAGCAGGTAGGCACGCAGGATCTTGTTTACAGATGAAGAGGTAGGCGGAGGTGAAGAAACCTGCCCACAGTCACCCACTCAGAGGCAGGTATGTTTACTTACCCAGTCATCCTCTATTTATCTGCCAATAAAGCAAGAATTTAAAGTGTGTCCTAGAAACAGAGAATGATGCTTTTTATTTTAATGTAGTTTTAAATGTATTTAAATTAGAGACAAGGGCTCGCTCTGTTGCCCAGACTGGAGTGCAGTAGAATAATCATAGCTCACTGCAACCTCAAACTCCTGGGTTCAAGAGATCCTCCTGCCTCAGCCTCCTGTGTGGCTGGGGCTTCAGGCATGCAACCACGCCTGGCTAATTTTTATTTTTGGTTTTTTTTTAAAGACATGGGGTCTGACTAGATTGCCCATGCTGGTCTCAAACCACCTTGCCTCTCTCTTTGCCGTTAGAAAGAAAGTGCAAATAAGCAAGCACCTAGCATGATTCCAGGCAGAGACAAGTTCTGCGGGAGGCATGCCAGAGAGGGGCACAGGGTGGGCAATGATGAGGCTCTGTTTTAGACAAGGTAGGCCACTTTAGGGATTCAATTATACAACATCTATAGCTTCACATTCACATGGACTACAGTCGGTCAAAAGTTAATTTCAAATTATCAATAAATAAGCAATTCATTTATATACCATTCTCTTTTCAACTCAAATATCCGGTACAAATTGATTCCTTTTAGCATATGCCAGAAAGGCTGTCATCATCCAATGGCTTAGCAAGTGTGACATAAGATACTACCACTTTCTCTACAGGAACAATCTCCAAGAAATACTGGCCTTGTTTAAAATACTGCCTCAGCACCAACCATGCCCACTCTTTGGTGACAGTTCTCACAATAGGCATCCATGCTTGAAGCTGATGCAGCGGTTAATACTGGCTAACAAAATAGCTCTTTGTCCTCCGAGAACAATTTAAAAAAAATTGGAACCTGGGGCAGCGTCTATGACTCAAGGAGTAGGGTGCTGGCCCCATATCCCGGAGGTGGCAGGTTCAACCGTGCCCTGGCCAAAAACTGCAAAATAATAATAATAATAATAAATAAATAAATAAATAAATAAATAATTGGAACCAACCAAATTGGATGTGCTTCCAAATTTACAAGTCAAGCTGTGAAATATACACAAGCAATAACTACTCATATCTTAGAAGTTGACAAGTGTTTTCTATAAAGGGTCAGATAGTATTAATACATATTTTAGGCTTTAAGGGCCTTATTTGCTGTCTCCTACATGTCACTGTTTTTTAAACCCCGCAAAAAGTAAAAAAAAAAAAATCCTTAGCTGGCAGACCATACAAAGACAGGCCACAGCCAGATTTGGCCTGTACATGCTAACCTGCCTACCCCATCCTATTACAAAGACAACTATTTACAATATGATATACCATTGACTGTTGATATAGGCAACTTTAACTTGACCTTCACTCAGGCAAAAATGGAAAACAAAAAATGACATTGTAGAAACTGACTTCAAACTGAACAAAAAGATAAACAGTACCTGATATTACTGACTAGTTTGATTCTCTGTTCCTTTCTCTTACTTTCATCAATAAAACTAGGGTCAAGGTCACAGATTTTTTGTTTTGCTCTTAAGGTTTGTTTTCTCAAATAGATTAAAAGGATAATTCCTAGGCAGCACCTGTGGCTCAGTTGGTAGGGTGTCGGCCCCATACACCGAGGGTGTTGGGTTCGAACCCGGCCCCAGCCAAACTGCAACAACAAAAATAACCAGGCGTTGTGGTAGCTGCCTGTACTCCCAGCTACTTGGGAGATTGAGGCAAGAGAATCACCTAAGCCCAGGAGCTGGAGGTTGCTGTGATGCCACTGTATTCTACCGAGGGTGATAAAATGAAACTGTCTCTACAAAAAAAAAGGATAATTCCTGTGTTAATGAAATTAACATTTCCTTCGAAATAGTACCATTTAGGCTCGGCGCCTGTGGCTCAACGGGCTAAGGCGCCAGCCATGTACACCTGAGCTGGCGGGTTTGAATGCAGCCCGGGCCCACCAAACAACAATGACGGCTGCAACCATTGTGGCGGGTGCTTGTAGGCCCAGCTACCTGGGAGGCGGAGGCAAGAGACTCACTGGAGCCCAGGAATTAGAGGCTGTGATGCCACAGCACTCTATCCAGGGTGACAGCTTGGGGCTCTGTCTCAAAAAAAAAAAAAAAAAAGAAATAGTACCATTTATCCACATGTGCTTAATGAATAAAGGAAAGTAGAACTGACCCATGCTGCCTAATGTGCCCTCTGCCCGTGGTGGGGGGGGGCGCCAGGGAGCTTCCCACACCCAGAGGGACCCAGGGCATACTTTGCCTTCCTCTGTAAAGACCTCTATTAGCACACGATGCTGCTTTGCAAGTCTTTAGACATCAGTCTCTCCTATGAGACAGAGCATTCCTAAAAAAATTTATTTTTACAGTCCCATCAGGGAGCATATACTAGGGCTTCAGTACATGAGGAAGGAACCCATATGACCAGTAAGGGAATCAGACAGCTAGATCCAGAGCACGGAAAGATTACAGTGCTTCCTTTTACTAAATAACCCAAACACATATTGCTGCTTCCCAGAGAAAGCCTATGGACAAACTTTACCTGATTTATAACAACATAAAATTTCAGTTAACAGGTTACACTCCAAAGTTTATAAAACATATCCAGGGGAAGAAACACAAAGCTTATAGATAAACTGTTTGGATTTCACAGATACAAGCTTTGTCTCCATTTATTTTACGTAACATTCTTTTCACTTAAAAACTTTTTACTTCCGTTTTACAGATGGCAAAACTGAGTTGCACAAATGCTAAATGACTTGCCCAAATATAGGTAGGTAGTAAAGCAGAAATTACTCTGTGCACGGTTCTTTGCATTTTAATTTTACTTGAAAAAGTAATGTACATTAACTATATATTAACCATTTTATTTTACTCAAAAGTCTGCAAGTCACCCTTTAACACAATGGTTCATTCTGTATAGTTCTTCGAAAAACTATGAAAGTCTGGAGAAAAGATCTTTATGCTTTATGTCAACAGGTATGGACGGTAAGTATGTTAGAAGGAAAACAATGTAACCTTCCAGTCTCGTCAATAAACATTCCATATTTAATTAGTGGTGGCAAACACACTGAGTGCTTAAATTAAAAGCTAACTGGAATACTTGGGGAGTCTCAATATAGTTAAAATAAGATAAAATACAAGGAAAAACTCAAATGCCTTCACTGACTTTGAAAAGACAAAGTCTTTATTGGTTCAGATTGCAGAGCTCCAATGTCTAAATACTGCAAGAAAGTAGGCACACCGAACCATCCTGAGAATCTCCAAACTGCCAAAGATCATAAAAGTACGAAATAATTAAAAATTACAATTTACTCAGTGATACTGTTTTCCTTTCCCAAACAGGAAGTATTAATAAAATTATTCTATATTGTTAGAAATCAGAGCACTACTATTTAGGGCAGAACTAACAAGAGGCCAGTATGGAAGGAACAAGAGAAGAATGAAAAAAGGAACAAGGAATAGAATATCTTGCTTCCCTATCATTTAGTAGGGAAGTGTAGGCTCTTTTTTGTCCTTATAAACAAGAACCAAAATTTGAGAGACCACTGGTCACTGCCAAATTAATCTGTTACTGGACTCTGCAGAGGGAAGTTCAAATTGGGGGACAGTGCCTTGGATCTTGGCTGGCCTTGTCTACACTCCCGGGCTTAAGTGATCCTCCTGTCTCAGCCTTCCAAATAGCTGGGACTAGAGGCCCATGCCACCATGCCCAGCTAATTTTTTGGTAGACATGGGGTCTCACTCTTGCTCAGGCTAGTCTCAGACTCCTGAGTTTAAGCGATCTTTCCACCCGGACCTCTCACAGTGCTAGATTACAGATATGAACCACCTGACCTGGCCTTACTTCACTTCTTCACTGAGATGCAGTAAAAAGGAATATAACAGAAAAATAGCCGGGCATTGTGGCAGGCACCTGTCGTCCCAGCTACTCGGGAGGCTGAGGCAAGAGAATTGCCGAAGCCCAGGAGTTGAAGGTTGCTGTGAGCTGTGTGACGCTATGGCACTTTATGGAGGGCAATAAAGTGAGACTCTGTCTCTACAAAAAAAAAAAAAAAAAAATTGCCATTTTCTGGCTCCGTGCCTATAGCTCAGCGGGTAGGGCACCAGTCACATACACCAGAGCTGGCAGGTTCAAATCCAGCCTGGGCCCACCAAACAACAATGACAACTACAACCAAAAAAAATAGCAGAGCGTTGTGGCAGGTACCTGTAGTCCCAGCTACTTGGGAGGTTGAGGCAAGAGAATCGCTTAAGCCCAAGAGTTTGAGGTTGCTGTGGGTTGTGACACCATGGCACTCTCCCCAGGATGACAACTTGAGATTCTATCCAAAAAAAACTTTGCCATTTTCCTACTAAATCAGCAGCTCTCAAATTTTGTTGTGCATGAGAACCATCTGGGGAGCTTATTTAAAGTACAGGTACCCAAGGGCACCCCTCGCTCTAGAGATAGAGAGTCATTAGTGCTTTGGGGGACCCAGGAATTAAGTCTCCAGACAATTACTACACCTAAATTTGACAACACTGCAGTAAATTAACATTCCCTTTTAGTTTTATGTAGGTATAGTTTATACATACACTTAGGAGAAACATAGAAGCTACTAAATTATTTTAATTTATTTGGATTTTAAAATACTATAGTTCAAGGAGTCTGGTGATTTTGAAAGGAAGAGTTATAATAATGAAAGCAAGGGCTTGGCACCTGTAGCTCAAGCTGCTAAGGTGCCAGCCACATATACCGGAGCTGGCAGATTTGAATCCAGCCCTAGCCCAACAAACAACAATAACTATAACCAAAAAACAGCCGGGCGTTGTGGCTAGCACCTGTAGTCCCAGCTACTTGGGAGGCTAAGGAAAGAGAATTGCTTAAGCCCAAGAGTTTGAAGAGTTTGAGGTTGCTGTGAGCAGTGACGTCACAGCCCTCCATCCAGGGCAACAGCTGGAGACTCTGTCTCAAAAAATAACAGTAATAGGCTTGGCGCCTGTGGCTCAACGGCCTAAGGCGCCAGCCACGTACACCTGAGCTCGCGGGTTCGAATCCAGCCCCAGGACCCGCCAAACAACAATGACGGCTGCAACCAAAAAATGGCCGGGCGTTGTGGCGGGCGCCTGTAGTCCCAGCTACTTGAGAGGCAGAGGCAAGAGACTCGCTTGAGCCCAGGAATTGGAGGTTGCTATGAGCTGTGATGCCACAGCACTCTATCCAGGGTGACAGCTTGAGGCTCTGTCTCAAAAAAAAAAACAAAAAAAAAAACACTTTCTTTTTAGATGGATTAAAATTACTACCAACAATACATGTTAGGATAAGACCAATGTCTCATATATTAGGACAGACCAATGCTTTATAATATTAGAACATATATATATGTATACATATTCATAACCCATACAAACCTAATCAACACTTCATATTTGACAATGTTTCCTATATATTTTTTAGTAAGTCAAATAAGTTTAATTTGTTTTCCTATGATTTTCAGTGGTCTTAATATTTCACGAAGACCAAATTTAGAGTTGTGCCTTTTTGGTTTTTTCTGTTGGCCGGGCCGAGTTCTAACCCACCAGCCTCAGTGCATGTGGCCAACACTGTAACCACAGCACTACGGGCGCCAAGCCCCAAATTTAGAGTTTTGATTTTGGAAGGTTTGTCAAATATCAAAGGCCTTAAACATTGGCTCAAATAAGATTACATGCCAAAAGATTTTAAAGGAATTGTCAACTGGATCACATGTAAATTCTTTCACAAATTCCCTTTATGACCTGCACAGACAATCTACAAACATTCTAAACTTCCTTTAACTTTTGCCCTGTCTTTCACTTTCTTATACCGCCTTTCTGTTTCAGGACAAAATTTATCACACAAGATTCCTTCTTTACACAATACCATTCTCCTTTCTGTCTAATTTCTCTACTCTCAAAAACTCACTTCCTACAAAACAGGATCCTAGTTTACCATTAAGTCACCCATTCACTCAGCCAAACTGGTAATTAGAAGGCAAGAATCTTATCCTTTGACAAAGACTCAGTTTCTCCAACAATTTAAACAACCAAATTATTACATTTTACAAATGAGAGACATTTTATGAGATATAACATTGATACAGGGTTTTTTCCACTCAGGGTTGGATAGGGAACCCCCCTTTTTCAGGCTCAGGTGAGCTCAGACATCAGACTCCCATCTCCAGCCATAAACCCTCTGAGCCTTAGCAAGGCTATGAACAAAGCAGTCCCAAACATTTTGGACGGCTCCACCCTGACTAAGGAGCACACACCCTAATCCCTTCCCCAGACAGAAACTGACCTAATAACCTTGTCCAAGATGACGGGCTGCATTCATTCATTTGCTAGAACACCCATTCAGTTTGTAAAGGTATTTTTCTGTCTACCAAGTCCTGGCCAAAATATCTCTCATGGCCAATTATTCACCCCTAGACAAAGGACTTATGCAGGAAACCTCTGACTTGGGCCTTCTCCCCTCTTCCAGAGGCTGTTCACCTTGGAGACATGTTGCTTATATGGGTACAACCTCGTCCAACATGAGATTCACACTCTCTCCCCCAGATTTTCAAATGCCATCCAGGGCTCACCAGGCTGCCCAAACCGCAACACTTTCCAAGGCACGTTCCTTCTGCCAATAGCTCTGGCACTCTCCACTCCCTCTGCATGCCCCTCAGTCCAACAAAATGCCATTTTATCACTGATCTGTAGCCTGCAGGCTCAATTCTCAAATTCCTGAGACTAAAGATTCACTGAAGAAATTCAAGTAACAAAACTACAACATCTTTTCTAATGTCTTTTCATTTTCTCCCAAGTCCCACATGGCCATGTAGCTGCCACCAAAGACAGAAATCGGGAAACCTAGAACTTCCAGGTTCTCTCAGAATAGCCAGGGGGCAAAGTTGGAGCAGGGATGAAGGGCACACTCACACATTCGTTTCACCCCATGAATGGGGGGGGAACAAACCCCACCTATTGTTACCTATCTCAGTCATTCTCCAAGCACTCACATGCATACAATTCCAACCCATTTTCAACTCCACCCTCAGAGTTCTCTCAGTCACACCACATCCACACACTCTCACACACCTCTCAACAGACCTGCCGGCAATCTAATGCCCAAGGAGTTGATCAGGCTCCTTCTTCCACTACAACTGTAGTGGGACCCCAAGATCGATCATACCTTGCCTTAGATGTCTCCCTGT
>CAUYON010065082.1:0-19166 GCA_963573935.1 Arctocebus calabarensis
TTTATATAGTGATCAAGAAAATGCCATGAAGGCTATCTGTAACAGTACGATCAAAATATTTCTGATTGTATATGAAGCACATTGTGCCCTATGATTGCACCAATGTACACAATTATGATTCAATAAAATTATTTTTAAAAATAAATAAATAAATAATAGTCATTCTAAAAGAACAAAAAACTTGGATTAAAAGAGACCAGCCATTTAAGACTTAAAGTGGACTTTGCTACCTACCACTGTTGTCGGCAAAAAGTAGGCTGAGAAATCTGTGAAGCCACCAAGTAAGGCATTTTCTCCATGCCTTGCTCAGATGCAGTAAAAAATAAAAGAAAAGAAAAAACAGATAACAGAAAAGAAAGAATCTTCCATTAGCATTAAGCAGTGCTAGCATTAAGCAGAAAAATGGACAAAAGAACTGGATCAAACAGTAGAGATACAATGCAGAATGATACCTATCTGGAAGTCGATAGTGACAGAATTACAAAAGCCCCCCAGAGATTATGTACCGTGAGTAAAACAAACAACAACAACAACAACAACAACAACAAAACCTTGGCTGTTTTAACCCACTGACCACTGATATGTTAAGGTCATTTTCATCACAGCCTAACCTAACAATAATTGATTATTAATAAGTGGTATGTGTGGGTATAGAGAGGAAGTGCATTTAACTAGATATACATAGGAAAGCCACTTCAATTTTTCCAAAATTGGAAAAGAATATTGTCTAACAATAATTAATTCTGGTCTGTGTATATCACTTGTGAGTTACTAACATATAATAATATTTCATTCGTGGAGTACTAATATACAGAAGTTTAAGATATTTTGAATAGCCTTTTATATTTTAATCATTTCCCACATTATAAATTCTGCTTCTCTGGCATTAAGAAAGGATATCAGAAAATATCCTATCAGGGCAAATACAAACATATGATCTGTGTCCTGCCAATTGAATACAATATTATTTGGAATGGAAGAAATGATCTGAAGACACTCCATGCAGGGAAAATGATCATTAGCAAATCTGGAACAGAAACATTTGGTTCTTCATAAATGACAGTGGGCGGGATGTCCTGCCTTCTGTCCTAAGTGTAAGGAACTAACTAGGGGGTGCTCCTGAGAAGATGCCAACTCTTGCTTCTACATTTTGCCTGATTTCAAGGCTTCTGAGTCTAACTCTCTTTACCTTCCAAATGACCTTTAATAGTTGGGCTTTTTAAATTAAAATAACAGATAGAACTCTGTTGTTTCTAAGTAGTTATCATAAGAAACATATGTGAAGAGAAAAATACTGCATTTTGCTACAATTATTACACAAGAAAAGAATGATTCCCAATGTAAGCCAAAGTTTCCTAGAACATAACTCTCCACCACTGTCAGAAGTACATTTTCAAGGGAGGTCCTTCATCACAGAATTAGATAGCCTTGAATTTCTTTACTATTTCTAGAAAGTACTACTTTGCAACACATACTTGTATTTTATTGGTCCACACTCTCTCTTCTTACTTTCATTCATCCTTCTCTAATTTAAGTCCTGGTTACCACTTCCTAACACTAATGTGATGGTTTTCCCTACATTGAATTCCACAACAATCTAATCTAACATTCAAATTGTTACTAGTTATATACTTTCCTGCACTACTAAATAATCACTCATTGTACAGGAAAAACCTACCCTAAGGTAGTCCCAATATATCTCCTTAACTTCCTCCCTAACTCAATTCTCTCATGCTTTCTGCACGTCAACCACATGAGACTTACTTGACTTCTGAAAAGTGCCCTCAATGGCATCTTATACCTGAGACATTCGTCCAACCCATTATCAGAAATGTCTTCCACCAGCTGAGTGCTTCCCACTTCCTCCTTTAAAAGAAACTCAAGGACCCCTGTGTAGGAAGCTTTCTCTGATCATCCTTGGGGAATTTCTTACTCCGAAAGCACTGTGTACCCCTCTTGGCATGCCTACTTCTCTTTGGCTGTGTTGTGTAATTTGTTTGCAGGTCTCCACACGCAAGAAACAGAAACCAGAATTGTGCATGTGTAAACCCAGAGCAGCAGTAATATCTTCGTTTCTGATAAGTACTCCAAGAGTGGACCGAGAAAAGAAAACACAATAGCTCTGTATAGAGCAGAATAAACGATATGCAACAGGATATGCATTTCCCTTAAGTTTTCTGCATAGGCCACAATAGCAATAACACATTTAGTTCCACTGAGGGAGAAGAGTTTATAAAAAATGATCAGTGAAAAATGTGCTGGGACATGATCAGACGACTGGGATGCCTTCAGGAAAAAAAAAAGATTCTATCTTGCTGTCCATGTTTAGACTGTGGAGATTATCAAATAGCCTTGAGTGTTTGGAAACAGGAAAGGAGCTGAGCTCAGCTTCCTCCGTAAGTGTGGTTCCATCTCCGTCAGATTGTGAACTTAACCATTGGCATCATTCTAAAATAATAAACTCTCCTATGTAATGTCACTGCATACAGGATTTCCAGAGAAATAGGCTTAGGCCAGCACTTCTTCACACAGAGAGGAAACATGGCATAATGGATCCTGATGCTCAGTGAGTCTGGATCATGCTAGGACAGGCACACGGGTCTGGGGGGAATAAGGAGTGTCACAGCGCAATTTTATAATTGACACCTTTGCCCCAGGTAATTCCCGTGCCCTCGACAAACAAAATTAATTGATTGGAAACTAAAATATTCAGCTGTATATGGTTTATTTACTCAACTCCAGTGATTAGAGAGGGTTTGGAACATAATAGGTGTTTAATATTAATTGGTTGAATTGTATTGAACTGCAAATGTGTTTTCATCACAGCCTAACCTAACAATACTTGATTATTGATAAGTGGTATCTGTGGGTACAGAGAGGAATTGCATTTAACTAGATATACATAGGAAAACAATAACAAGAAATTAACAATAACAAGAAATTAATCTGTTACTCTGTTTGTTCTACAAGTATAATAATCTTGACTTGCTTTCTTATATCCCAAATCAAACTTCATGGGGTTTTTTTTGTTTGTTTGTTTGTTTGTTTGTTTGAGACAGAGCCTCAAGCTGTCACCCTGGATAGACTGCTGTGGCATCACAGCTCACAGCAACCTCCAATTCCTGGGCTCAAGCCAGTCTTCTGCCTCCACCTCCCTAGAAGCTGGGACTACAGGTGCCCGCCACAATGCCTGACCATTTTTTGGTTGCAGCCATCATTGTTGTTTGGCAGGCTTGGGCTGGATTCGAACACGCCAGCTCACGTGTAGGTGGCTGGTGCCTTAGCCTATTGAGCCACAGGCGCCGAGCCACTTCATGAGTTTTTTGATGACAAAAATATCCTACTTTTTTTGATCAATCAAATGGATTCACTCAAGGCATTAGGTAAATCAACTAACAATTTTACTGCTATATAGAAATAGTCAAAGTTCCCTTTTATTGAGCTCTTTAAAAAAACATTATTCAACTCTGGGCTTCCTACTCAAGTGAGAACATATGTGTAGGTAACCTCAATATATTCTGAATTCTGTCCTTTCTAAATCAACCAATATACAAGTCCTTGATATCTGTAGTGCTGAAATACAAGGATTAAACCACCCTTAAATTAAACTGAGAGACTAACTGTCCAGAACCAAGAACAAGTTGAAGTCTTCAGAGTCTTATAATGCAAGCCATTATACCTTATATGAAAATTAAATACAATAGAGAAGAACCAGTGAGTTCTCAAATACGCAGAGGAAGAAAAAGGAGGTATTAATCACTCTGTCTCAATCTGAAATAAAGTAACATCCTTTGGGAGCAATAATCTTTTTCATGAACATCATTTGTAATTCATCTGCTTGGCCAAATCAAAATGTAACATGCATAAGGGAATATTCAAGTAAGAATATTATATGCATTTGGAGAATAAAAAGAGATATTGAAAGAGCTATAATTAATATAGTAAATGATAGAAAGTAGTTTAATGAAACAGCTGTTCCATCTTTTTTCCCCCCTATTATGGATATAAATGTGAAAGTGTATACTTCTACAGAACAGAATAATTCTTGCTTTCCTTTGAGGAAAACAAAATCTTTCTATGCTTGCAGTTATACAGAAATAATAAGCAGCAATTCATGTGCTATTATTCATTGTCTGATCCTAAAAGAGATTGCCATAAAAATATTCATCCTGTAATTATTATAAAAATAGAATCAGAAATAATGTAAAGGCAAAAAAATCTTCCAAATACTCTTTATAAATGTATATGAACATTAATTGATCTCATCTGCATAAAATAGAATGCTACTTGAGCTGATCATCATGTAAGTAATGTGCCCATTCATATGACAAAAAATAAAAATGATTCAGCAGAAATAACAACTAACAGGTTATTGTGCTCAAATTTTTATTTCTTTTTTTTTTTTTTTTTTTTTTTTAGAAAGAGCATCAAGCTGTTACCCTGGATAGAGTGCTGTGGCATCACAGCTCACAGCAATCTCCAATTCCTGGCCTTAAGCGAGTCTCCTGCCTCTGTCGCCCAAGTAGCTGGGACTACAGGCCCCCGCCACAACGCCAGGCCATTTTTTGGTTGCAGCTGTCGTTGTTTGGCGGGCCCCAGGCTGGATTCGAACCCGCCAGCTCAGGTGTACTTAGCCCGTTGAGCCACAGGCGCCAAGCCTATAATTTATTCTTAACAAACAAAATCTTATATTTATTATTCTGCCTTAAAAAGGAAGATGCTAGCATGTTATGTATGGATGAACCTTGAAGACATTCATGCTAAGGGAACTAAGCTAGACACAAAGGAATATGTATTTCCCTTATGTGGTACTTAGTCAAATTCAGAGAGACAGAAAGTAGAGTGGCACTTGTCAGAGTTGGAGGGAAGGAGCAAATGGGGAGTTGTTCATTGGGTACAGCTTAAAAAAAGTATCAGTTTGACAAAACGAATGGAGTTCTGTGGATGGACAGTGGTAATGCTTGTACAACAATATGAATTACTTAATGCTACCAAACTGTACACTTAAAAATGGCTAAAATGGCAAATGTTATGCTATGTGTATTATCACAAAAGAAAAAGAAAGATAGGGGGAAAAATCCTATCTTTACTCTTGCAATTGCAGTAATTGGTAAGAACCTTGGACCAACCATGGTGTGTAGGATGGTGCTGTTGATGCAGGTACAAAAAAGGAACAAATTCTAAACATAAAGTGATTTAGAATCAACTTATTTGATAAAGCTGAAGGTTGCAGATATTTATAAAGATAAAATGTTGCTCTGTATTTAGTACCACTGAAGTTTTCTCCTAGGGTTGTCCATAAGAACCTTCATTCTTTTACAGTTCTTAAGAAAAATGTTATTTTGTCTATGAAATTTTACTCACTTCCCAAAGAGAGAATTAGCCCAGTGGTATGGAAAAAGAGTCTGGACCTTGAGCCAGACACCCTGAAACTCAATGCTGGCTCCATCTTGATAAATGTACTTTCTTTGTGTTTTCATTTCATCTGGAAATTGAAGATAATACGTAACAATAGCAACACCACACAGAGCTGTTGTGAGGGTTAAATATGTAAGGTACCATGAAGAATGCCTGGCACATGGTAGCCACAATGGAAACGTTAGTTAGCTATTCTGCTCCTCATACTCACACCCTAAGCAATGGTGCTCATAGTATGCTGGGGGCTCCTAGGAATACCCGAGATGTTTTAGGGGGTCTGTGAGGTCTGAATTATTTTCAGAATAATAAGATGTTACTTTTCTTTTTCACTCACCTTCTCTCACAAGTAGACAGTGGAATTTCCCAGTGTCAGCTCTGTGCCATTTGATATTCCAACTAACTGAGAGCAGAAGCAGATATGGGAATCCAGCTATCATCTATCAAGTCAGACATGAAAGAGATCTGCAAAAAGTCCCTTTTCACAATGCCACTCTCCTACAGAAAAATTTTGAAGGTTTGGAAACTGTAGTTATTTTTCATTAAAGAAAATGTTGTTTATGTTGGTAATGTTTATTATTTTGAAACAAATTAATAAATATTATAAAGTCTTCTCTATAGAAGTAACAACTCATGTAAAGAAAAGTCCTTTGTGGTTCTCAACTTTTTAAAGCTTGAGACCTGTTTTCTTAGGATAATTTAGTATATGTGTCAGTCTCTCTAAACAGCCTGCCCGTTCTTGTGGACAGGAATATTATTTTATATTTTGCTTTTTCTTTTCCTTCTTCTTTTAAAAAGATTTCCTCCAGGACCCAGTTGATGTAGTTAGAGAATCAATGTGGAGAATTCAGCCAACATACATTAGTAACTGCCATTTATTGTGGGCTTCATACACACAATGTACTGTGCTCTCTTTATCCCTCACTAAGTGCTATAATTATCTCTATTTTCTCTATATACACAGGAGAAACTTAGAAACATTAAGTAACTTATTCAAAGCATAGAGCTAATAAATGGGAACATCAGGATTGATACTCATCTACCTGGCTTCAGAAGCCAAATGACCATGTTGAAGGAGTGGGAAAATGCAATGAAATGTAGAAAGATACGATTAGGCAAGACAAATGATTTACAAAGCATGGATCCAGTAGGACTTATGAAGTACATAGTTTACCTTGGCCAGAGGGACTACTCTTGGATATTCACATTGTTTTTTAGAGCAACTATTATTTGGTTTAACAGAGAGGGCATACTCACTTCTGTTAATGTTAAAAATACCTTTCCTAAAAGGATTAACTCCTCAACCAGAATATATTGACTTTGCTGCTCAAAGAAGGGAAAAGAAGGTCCCTTTTAGTATGTTAATACCTCTGCACTAGTAAGGTACTAATTTTAAAGTATAACATTTTAAAAGCTATAAAATGATATTACCAACATTTGAGAAATAGAGAAAAAATAATTTTTATCACTCTGACTCAGAAACTTTTGGTGAAAATCAGTTGGCTGGAAAAATGTGGATTTACTTCTGGGTTCTCTATTCTGTTCTCTTGGTCTATGTTTCCATTTTTATACCAACACCATCCTGGTTTTTAAAAATCTACCTTTGTAGTATACTTTGCAGTCGAGTAGTGTGGTACCTCCATCTTTGTTCTTTTTGCTCAGTATTGCTTTGGCTATTCGGGGTCTTTTGAGGTTCCATACAAATTTTAGGATTTTTTTTTTTTCTATTTTTGTGAAGAATGTCTTTGGTATTACAACAGAAATTACATTGAATCTGTACTTTGAGGACTATGGTCATTTTATTTATTTATTTATTTTTTGAGACAGAGCCTCAAGCTGTCACCCTGAATAGAGTGCTGTAGCATCACAGCTCAAAGCAACCTCCAATTCCTGGGCTCAAGCGAGTCTCCTGCCTCCGCCTCCCAGGTAGCTGGGACTACAGGCGCCCACCACAACGCCTGGTCATTTTTTGCTTGCAGCCGTCATTATTGTTTGGCTGGCCTGGGCTGGATTCGAACCTGCTAGCTCAGGTGTATGTGGCTGGCGCCTTAGCCTGGTGAGCCACAGGCGCCGAGCCTATGGTCATTTTAATAATGTCAATTCTTCTGAGCCATGAACATGAGATAGCTTTCCATTTATTTGGATCCTTTTATTCTTAGGGTTTTTTTCCCCTGCCCTCCCCTCCCATCCTCTCCCCTCCCCCTTCTTTCCTCCCTCCCTTCTTTCCATGTGCTAGTTCCTTATTGGTGTGTGTTGATTTAAGTTTTTATGAAGTCTTTAATTTTTTTCTATATAAAAGAGCATGTGTTTGCTAAGAGGAACAATTTGGTTGTTTTTTCTTTCTTCTGATTGCTCAGAATAGGACTTCTCAGGCTATCTTGAATGAGGGTTTCACACATTCAACACAACACAGTATGCTGAATGAAATGAAAATTGGGCATCTTCTTCCAGTTCTTAGAGGAAAAGTTTTTAACTTTTCTCCATTCAGTATGATGTTAGTTGTGTGTTTGTCATATGTAACCTTTATTATGCTGAGGTATATTCCTTTTATGCAAAAATTTGTTGAGAATTTTTGTCACGAGGAGATGCTGAATTTTATCAAATGCTTTTTCTTATCAAGTTGAGATGAACATATAGTTTCTTAGTCAGGTTTTGTGTTGCTACAAAGAAATACTTGAGGCTAGGTAATGTATAAAGAACAAAAGCTCGTTAAGCCTGTCATTCTGATGTCTAGAAAAGTTCAAGACTAGACAGCTGCATCTGGTGAGGCCTCAGGTTACTTCCACTCATGGCAGAAAGCGAAGGGGAGCCAGCATGTGTAGAGATAGTAAGAGAAGAAGCAAAAGGGAGAGAGGGAAGGTGCCTGGTTCTTCTTAATAACCAAATCTTGGGGAAACTAATCGAATGAGAACTCACTCACCCACGAGAGATGGCATTAATGTACCCATGACGGACTGGCCCCCATGATCCAAACGCCTTCCACTAGAACCTACCTCCCCTGCTGGGAATCAAATCTCAACATGAGACTTGGTGGAGACAAACAAAGCATAGCAAAACTATAGCATTTTTTTTTTTTTTTTTGCAGTTTTTGACCCGGGGTGGGTTTGAACCCGCCACCTTCAGTATATGGGGCTGGCGCCCTTACTCCTTGAGCCACAGGTGCTGCCCAGAATATGGTTTTTGTCTTTCATTCTGTTAGTGAGTATATCACGTGTACTGATTGGTGTATATTGAACTATCCTTGCATCCCTCGGATAATTACTACCTGATTATGGTTTATTATCTTTTTGATATGTTACTGTATTTGATTTGCTAATATTTTATTGAGGATTTTTACATCTATGTTCATCAGGAATATTAGCCTGCAATTTTCTTTGTATGTGTGAGTGTGTATGGCTTTTGGTATCAGGGTAACTCTGCCTCATAGAATAAGTTTGGAAGAAGTCCCTCTTCTCCAACTTTTCAAAATAGTTTGAAAAGATTGGCATTAGTTCTTTGGGAAGTTTGGTAGAATTCAGCAGTAAATCCATCCGTCCTTGGCTTTCCTTTGATGGGAGACTTTTCATAACCGATTCAATCTTGTTACTCATTGTTCTATTCAGCTTTTCTATTTCTTCCAGGTTCAGTCTTGGTAGGCTGACAATTAAGTTCATGAACTCATCCTAGAAAAATGTGCTATACACCTCATTGCTGAATATCTCTATGGTCACCTTTGAGATGCTCCCTTGGGAAGCTATGCACTGACATCAGCACCTAGTTCGCCCTTCAAAGCAATTTTGGAACTTTTTCTGGAATGACCATCAGAGCTGTCATCACATCACCTGTGATGTCCTTACCCTTGATGTTCTGAATGTCATCAAAATATTTTCCTTTCAATATTTCTTTTATCTTCAGGTATTAAAAAAGTCACCTGGGGCCAGATCAGGTGAGTAGGGAGGGTATTCCAATACAGTTATTGATTTACAGGCTAAAAACTCCCTCACAGAGAGTACCATGTGAGTTCTTTGCTTTTGTTCATTGGTGAGCTCCTTTACAACCATTTTTGCACACACCTTTCTCATGCCAAGGTTTTAGTGAAGGTCTTCCTGTTTCTTTACCAACATTTACTTGGACTGTAATAGTTGATGATTTTGATGTGCAATTCGATGAAATTTTGCAACGTTTTCATCAGTTTTGCTTGTTACTGATGGCCTGACCTCTCTTTATCAGTGATACCTTCTCTTCCCTCAGAAAAATATTTACTCCATTTGTACACTGTTGTTTTCTTCATGGCACTCTCCCTAGAAACTAGGACTAATATATCCTTGATTTTACTTCCACTCTTGCCAAGTTTAACAAGTAATTTAACATTTGTTCATTGCTTTAATTGAAGCTCTGACATTTGCACAATGGCACACAAAAACACAAAACAGTGAATGCCACTCGGCAAGACACAGCCATATGTTGACACGAACGTAGCTGTGTGACACTGATACACCAAGGTTATGAAACCTCACCTAGAAGTTTGTACAGTGCTGCCAATGGGAAGTGGAAAGTTCATAAACTGAAGTGTTAGACCTCACATGTCTGGGTATTCATCCATTTCCTCTAGGTTTTCTGCTTTGTTAGTGTATAGTTGTTCATAAGTCTGTAATGATCCTTTGTAATTTTGTAGTATTAGCTGTAATGTCTTCTTTTTCATTTCTCATTTTATTTATTTGAGTCTTCTCTCTTTTTTCTTGATTAGTCTAGCTAGTGGCTTATTGATTTTATTTATCTTTGCATAAAGGCAACTTTTAGTTGGTTTCTCTGTATCTTCTGATGCCACACCAATTGAAAATCACTGGTCAGAACTAATGTCCTGAAATATCGTGAAAAATTTTAAAGATAATTAATTAAATTGTTTTTTGAAAGAAGTTCAGGCACTATATATATATATATATATATATATATATTTACTTCTTTTTTTGAAAAGTCTCACTTTGTCACCCTTGGTAGAGTACATGGCGTCATAGCTCACAGAAACCTAAAACTCTTGGGCTCAAGTGATCCCCTTGCCTCAGCCTCCCGAGTAGCTGGGACTACGGCGCCCTTCACAATGTCCAGCTATTTTTAGAGATGGGTCTTGTCTCAGGCTGGTTTCGAACCTGTGAGCTCAGGCAATCCACCTGCCTTGGCTAACTATATATATTTTTTGCTCTTTTTTTTTTTGATCAACGTAGTTTGAGTGTGCCTCAGAAGTTTAACTTTAAAAAGGTTGAAAAACATTGGTATAGACAAAGATTTTATGGCTAAGACTTCAAAAGCACAGACAACAAAAACAAAATGGGACTATATTAAACTAAAAAACTTCTGCACAGCAAAGTAAATAACCAAAGGAGTAAAGAGACAACCTGTTAAATAGGAGAAAAATTTGCAAAGTATTCATCTAAGAGGAGATATTGGGATGAAAAATCTACACCCTTAAGGCTACATGTGGCCTTCTAGGTCCTTAAATGCAGCCTTTTGACTGAATCTAAATTTTACAGAACAAATTCTTTTATTAAAAAGAGTGAAACAGGGAAAGATGAAGCTTTTATTGCTTCCTTTGGTGCTTAAAAAAGAACAATCTTGAAATCAGAAGGCTGCGATTCCCCATCTAGGCAGGATCTGTATAAATATTTCTCAAAAGCAGACATATAGATGGTCAAAAAATGTATGAAAAAATTATCAGAATCACTAATAATCAGGGAAATTCAAATCAAAACCACAATGAGATATCATTTTACCCAAGTTAGAATGGCTATGATTACCTAAAAGCCAAATATTAAATAGAATTACTATATAATCTAGCAATTTTGCTAGAATCAACAATATATATTATATAAAGCATATATTTCCTTTCCCACGGGAAGGAAATCAGTATATCAAAGGGATACCTGCACCCCCATATTTTCGCAGTACTACTCACAATAGCCAAGATATGGAATTAACTTTAGTGTCCATCAAGGGACAGAAAAATGTGTATATATCACATTTTATATTTATATAATGGAATATAAAAAATAGCTAGACTAGAAGATTTGAAATGTTACTGACAGAAAGGAAATGATAAATTTTGAGGTGATAGATATTCCTAAATACCCTAATTTAATCATTTCATATACTCTACGTGTATCAAAATATCATACATACTCCAGGAATATGTATTAATATTATGTATCAATAATTTTTTTTTTTGGAGACAGAGTCTCACTATGTTGCCCTCGGCAGAGTGCTATGTCATCACAGCTCACAGCAACCTCAATCTCTTGGGCTTAAGTGATTCTTTTGCCTCAGCCTCCCAAGTAGCTGGGACTACAGGTGCCCACCACAATGCCTGGCTATTTTTTTTTTTTTTTTTGAGGTAGTTGCCATTGTTGTTTGGCAGGCCTGGGCTGGGTTTGAACCTGCCAGCCCTGGTGTATGTGGCCGGCGCCGTAGCCACTGAGCTATAGGCACTGAGCCTATGTACCAATAATTTTGTTTTTTAAATGTTGGTATATTACCTTCAATTTTCTTACTGAAAAAATTTTAAATGTAACTCTAATTGTACTGTACTAGAAAATCTGTCTCTTGTTTCTCTTCTCTTCCCACTAAATTATATACAGTCGTCCCTCCTATTCATGTTGCAACTTCCATGATTTCGGTTTCCCTGGGACACTGTGGTCCAAAGATAGGTGAATACAGTACAATCAAATATTCTGAGAGAGATAGAGACCGACCATTCATATTCATATATTTTAGACTATTGTATAATTGTTCTATTTTAGTTATTAGTTCCAGATTAGTTATTGTCAAGCTCTCACTGTGCCTAATTTACAAATTATACTTTATTACAGGTATGTAGGTATAGGGAAAAAACATGGTATATACAGGGTCCGGTGCCATCCAGTTTCAAGCTCCACTAGGGATCTTGGAACACATCCCCCTTGAATTAGGAGAGACTACTGTACATTTTTTATATTTATTGCATAGATTTTGTCATTATTTTAAAATCACAGCATATATTCATTAATTGGTTATTAATTATGTTAATTCTCTCTTTTTTTTTTTTTTTTTTTTTGAGACAGAGCCTTAAGCTGTGGCATCACAGCTCACAGCAACCTCCAATTCCTGGACTGGAGCGAGTCTCTTGCCTCCGCCTCCCAAGTAGCTGGGACTACAGGTGCCTACCACAATGCCTGGCCATTTTTTGGTTGCAGCCATCATTGTTGTTTGGTGGGCCCGGGGGCTGTGTTCAAACCCGCCAGCTCATGTGTACATGGCTGGCACCTTAGCCCGCTGAGCCACAGGCCCCGAGCCTAACTATGTTAATTCTTACAATTCACAATAGTCTTCTGTGAACACCGAATTGGTGAATCCTGAACCATTGCTAACAGGGAAGTACAGAGGTAAGGTTCTGTAAGTCTTTGGCCATAGCATGTTTGTCCACTGATTAATACCTAACCTTTTGTGTGTTTCTGTTTAAGTATACTTTACATAATATATATTGTTGATTCATTATTATCAAACTTAGCCACCAACACAATAATTCATGCCTAAATGAAGCTCATTTAATATTTTCTCTGTCAGTCCCATTGTAGCCTCAGGAGCAAGAGACTTACTTCACCACTATGCTTGGGGGCCATTTTAAATGGTGAAATCACCAATAAAGAGCACAAATATGCAAAAAACAGAGCACTCAATAGACCAAAAGAAGGACACCTATTTATAATAGGCAAACTGAGTCTCATCTTCTTCATCCTTGGCTGAAAGTACGTCAAAATTTTCCATGTTCTATATATGTCTGTTAATGACTGTAAAAGCACCAGGTGATTTGGGATTAAAAACAGATTCTAGTTACTAAGTGAATTTGCAAATACAGTATATGTGAATAAGGAGGATCAACTATATTTTTCTTTTACTTAAAAGTTTAAGCTATTTCTTTTTCTTTCAATTAAAATAATGCTATGGGCTCGGCACCTGTGGCTCAGCCAGGCTAAGGCACCAGCCCTGTACACCTGAGCTGGCGGGTTCAAATCCAGCCCGCCCCGCCAAACAACAATGACGGCTGCAACCAAAAGACGGCTGGGTGTTATGGAAGGTGCCTGTAGTCCCAGCTACTTGGGAAGAGGAGACAGGAGACTTGCTTGAGCCCAGGAATTGGAGGTTGCTATGAGCTGTGATGCCAAAGCACTCTATCCAGGGTGACAGCATGAGGCTCTGTCTCAAACAAACATAAAAACAAAGCTATGATCACTACTTTCTTCATAAAACTTCTCTTTGAGGAGTGTTTCCTTAGGAACTACTGGGTAGTTATAATTTGGGAGTGCCTACCTATTGCAATAGTTCTTAGAGTGGCTCATGACAGTTCTTCAGGTCCTTACTACTCATGAAATGCAGTCCAAGGACCCAAGCGGCACCACTGCCACTGCCACCTGAAAGCTAATTAGAAATCTTATCCAACTCATCCCAGACCAAATGATCTGGATCTGGTTTTTAATGAAATCCCAGGTGAGTCCTATGCATATTAAAAGTCTGAGCAGTTGTGTGATAAATCAAGGATTCTAAAATGTAGCACGCATTAGTATCACCTAGCCAGCTTGTTAAAACACAGGTGGCTGCAACTCACCCTCAGCATTTCTGATGGAGAACATCTGGGAAGCGACCTGAGAATTAGCATTTCTTCAAGTTTCCAGGTGAGGCTGATGTTTCTGGTCCTGTGGCCACGCTCTGAGAACCACAGCTTTAAGCTGTTCAAGTCATTTTAAAACTAATTCATCTTTTTTGTTGTTTTTCTTAGAGGGAGGGAAAAACAAATCAATTTGTAGCTCATCAAAAGAAATCCAACCAGATGCAGTGGCTCATACCTGTAATCTCAACACTTTGGGAAGATGAGGTAAGAAAGGGAGATTTCGTTAAGGACAGGAATTTGAGATCAGAATGGGTAACACAGCGAGACTCCCCATCTCTACAAAAAATTTAAAAGACAAGCCACATAGAGTGGTGCATGCTTGTAGTCCCAGCTACTTGTGAGGCTGAGCAAGGACAATGGTGGAGCCCACTGAGAGGCTACAGTGAGCTGAGATTGTGCCACTGCACTCCAGCATGGGTAAAATAATAATATTTTGTATATAAAATAAAACTTAAAAAAAAAAAAAAAAAAAAAAAGAAATCCTTCTTACAGTATAGGGCCAAGGTAGGCAGGCTTTATGGAAGCAGGTTAAGCTAATGGGGTTGATTAGAACTAGTAATGGTTAGTAGGGGCAGGACATTATGGATGGGTCAACTGAGAAACAGAAATAGAAAAAAAAGTGTTTTTTTCTCTATAAAAGAATCTATCATTAAAGTATCTGAAAAAATTCTATTGAGTAGTCTTTCCATAAAATATGTTTTATTACAATATACAAAATAGGGGAA
Organism: Arctocebus calabarensis; assembly: GCA_963573935.1. Lineage (NCBI taxonomy): Eukaryota > Metazoa > Chordata > Mammalia > Primates > Lorisidae > Arctocebus > Arctocebus calabarensis. The sequence continues at coordinate 14,815 of CAUYON010065082.1, forward strand.
TCTAAGGAGTTTGCTAGGTAAAAAATGTCACAAACTTGTTTTTAAAACTTTTCAGTTTCCTGTGATAAAAAATAATACATATTTATGAAAAGACATGGCCCAGGAGCTTAGTTTCCTGGTCACCTGTAAATCCTTGGCTGCCAACACACAGGAATAAATAGGAAAAGATTTCTTAGAAGTTGGAAGCCTCGAGACTAAGGTTTCCTCACCCTGAAACTTCCAGTCCAGCACACAGTCAATTCCAGCCCATAACTACTCTTCAGCCTAAAGGATTTCTGGGTACAAGCTCAAGGCATTTCAGGTGCATCACAATGACTGTCTCAAATTGCTCATGAACTTGGCGAAGCTTTAAAGCAGGACAGTCTCCTTTGCAGTGATTTCCTTTTCCTCATCCTAAGGTCCCCTTTGCTTTAAATTAATAATGAGGTTCTCTTATCTTACCTCTTTATTTTCCAGAATTAGTCCTAGGCTTTTAGAACCCAGGTGGCTGTTCTTTGTTTTTAAAACCATTCCATGGTCTTTTATTTTTGTTTTAATTTTGTTTTTGAGACAGGATCTCACTCAATTACTCTGGGTAGAGTGCAATGGTGTCATAGCTCACAGCAACCTCAAACTCTTGGCTTCAAGAGTTCCTCTTGCCTCAGCCTCTCTAGTAGCTGGGACTATAGACACATGCCATAACACCTGACTAATTTTTCCATTTTTAGTAGAGAAATGGTCTTGCTCTTGCTCAGGCGATCTTACCAGCCCCAGCCTCCCAGAGTGCTAGGATTACAGGAGTGAGCCACCATGCCCTGCCAGTTCTGTGTTTTTTAAAATACAGTAGTTAGCAAGGAAAAGACAAAGGCTATTTATAAGACAATTTCAATCGTTAACACAAGCAAATGTTCAGTTATTTTTTCTTAGACAAAGGGATTCAGCTCAAAAATGGCCAGAAAAAGAATGAGGAGGACAGAGAAGCTGGCAAAGTAGTAAAATTTCTTTTCAAATTGGTTCTTGAGCCCTAATAGCTGCAATATCAGGTACGTATTTCCCAGGAGTTTCTATGCTCAGAAAATATTAAAATGTGTCTGCAATTTCCAGATTGAGAAGTTGTGACTGGAAATATCCAAAGGTATGTTGCATCTGTTTCTTTTTAGTGTGCATATGTATTTACATTTGTTATGAGAGGAAATAATTGATGAGTAATTATAAAATGCTTAACCTAACTTTAATCAGGAGATTATTTTCCCTGGAAAAAGCAATCATGGATTTGTATTTTGGTGAGCTTTATCTCACTAGTCTCAATTATCCATGGTTATCCAAGCCTGCAGATAGGCTAATGTGTCCCATTAAAAGCAGGCTAGCTACTAAAAATGCAGGCACAGTGCCTCAGGGTAATAAGAAGCCTTACTGGGCTTATTTTGCAAATTGAGCCCTCTTTAGTAATGGCAACTGTGACAGCCCCCTTTAGGACTTAAAAGAGTCCTTCCAGTCTGAGTCCCAGATCCACTTCCCTCTGTTCGAGGTAGGAACAGCTATCCTGACTGCCACCTGCCTCAGCAGCTCAGCCAGTCTCCCTGGGTTCTGCCATCCTTTTTTCTCCGTCACCTTTTCCAGTCCTTCATCTTTGACTACTTCCTCAGCCTTTAACTCTCAATCAACTCATCCTTCACTTCTCTAGCTTTTTTTGATTCCAGAATTTCACTAAAAGGTCTTCTTAGAACTGCTCGATTCTTTTATCGTCCCCCAGCCCAGGAATTCACAATACAAAATTACCATATTGAAGATAATCACCAGCTAGCTGTCAGCAGGAAGTCCTAGGTTGTTTTCCCTTAAAATTTTAAACAGTTAGAATTGCACACTTAAAGGCACATTCCCTTTGGGTCATTCTGCACAATCCGTTTTTGCAAAATGTTTTGCCACACTGCTATATAGATAAGTGTTACTAAACAGAACCACTATATGAAATTAGTATCTAGGACTTGTACTAGATCTTTCAAATTGACAGTTACACAAAGGAAAAAGATGTAAGAAAACTTCCATACTGATGAAATGGTGATAAAAATGAAATGATGATAAAAATGAAAAAGGGGTTTTCTTTAAGATTGTATATGAAACCAGCACATTGTACCCCTTGATTGCACTATTGTACACAGCTTGATTTAATGATAAAGATTAAAAAATAAGAAAAGAAAAAGAAGTGTGAATAATGAAGATATTAGGACTTCATTAGTTAAACTGAGTATTGTCTTGGAAATGCACTTTAGATATTCCTATAAATTATATGTCCACATTTCAAAGAGATACTGAAAATAATTACAAGACTATTAACAATATTTTCTCCAAAGATTGAGAGAGGAGGCACGATTTGGACTGGTGAGCCATTTCTCTTCCACATTGAAGTGTCACTTAGATTTTATGAAGCTTTCCCCCTTATTTATAAACTCAGCCTCCTTCGGAACATTTATAATAGTTCCTCCAACCTGAAATCTGACAACTTGGTAGGATCCCAGTAACATACGGAGTCATTTCCCAGAAGCATAATCTGAAAGGGAGGTTTGTATTTGTTTATTTTTGTTTGACTGTTAGTTTCTTATTGACCTTAACTAATCCCTAGTTAAATCCACAAGGTCAAAGAAAGAAGGATATTTTGAGATATAACCATTTTTCATGTTTAAAGGGAAAATATTTAACTATTTCTAGTTCTATCTAGGAACTAAGTTGAAGTCCTTCATTGCTTTTGCTCATGGACCATGTCATTTGTTTCTTAGAAAGTAGTTTGGAAACTCACTGAGAAAACCCGTGTTTTCTTATGCCAGATGACTAAACATTTTAATCTTCCTTCACAAGGCAGATTTTGGCATTTGCATAAAAATATTCCGTGTATTACAGGTGTTACCAGGTTAGCAATAGGTTAAGTAGTTTGTGGAAGAGCCTTACATGAAACGTTAATCAGGAGAAAGACAAAACTTGACTAATATATAAATTTCTATTACAGATCAAGCATCCCAAGTCCCCAAATAGGAAATATAAAATACTTGCTGTCCCAAGCAGCACAGAGAAGGGACACCAAACTGCATTATTAAACAACTGATTTCCATCTATACAGGTTGGAACCAGTTTTGTAAATAGTAAAGCTTTTATTTGCAGGAACTATGTTTAGTCTTTCAGGTCAAGTTTATGGTTTTGTTGGTTTGACTACATCTAGACATGGAGGGTGCCATTACGTGGTTACTTATAATATCTTACTATACTGACATCATGGGTTGTAGAGCTAGAGAGAACTTTGGAAATTAACATGTCCAACTCGCTCAGTAATAAATTGGTGTCAGATAGGTAAAATGACTTGCTTAGTATCAGTGGGAAGGCAGTGGTGATGGAGGGTTGTTTCCATTATTTCCACTGTCCAGGGAGAGAGGTTGGAGGAAGCCTGACCAGGGCAGAGGAGAGCCTGGAGTGAGGCATAGCACTGCTATGGGGTGGTCGGACTGCACAGGTCATTCATGGGAGGTGACAGTTTGCTTATAACTGTGCAGGTCAATCTTCAAGATGCAGAAGGTTGCCGCCAGCCCATACCATTTCTTGGTACTTTGATTTGGGTTTCATGACATAATACTAAGAATGGGAGGGGCCGTGGGGATTGCCAGTGACTACAGGGAAAAAAGGAATGCATTTCCTATAACCTGAGCGTTGGAGGGTCTCTAATGTCTCCTGTATCTGGATAGGGAGGTCTATACATGTTGGTTGGATGCTAATCTGTCTAGAATGGGGGTTGAATAAGTAGATGTTCATGAAATACTTGATCGAATCAGTTCTTCCCTGATCTACCTGATACGCTGTTGATGGCGTCCTCTCAGTTACTCAAGAAGAAGCCTTCATCTCTTTTCTACCTACATTTAGTCCTTTACATATATGTAGCTTACAAAGCACTGGATTGACTTTTTCCATTTCTATTTTCTTCGCCTATTTGAGCTCCTAAAGAATTTTTGCTTTGGGTCCTGCAATACACACCTCTGGTAGCTGGTCTGTTGATAGGCTCACAGGTGTGATAACTTCTGGCATTCACTTTCTTATACAGCCTCCTCCCACTTTAACTTACAATATATAATTTAATATAGATGTTATTGACATATAATATATAATTTAATATAGGTATTATTATGTGACCATATATGGACCATGAGTCATCAAGGTTGATGCAAGAGGAGTTTTTTTTTTTTTTTTTTGAGACAGAGCCTTGAGCTGTCACCCTGGATAGAATGCTGTGGCATCACAGCTCACAGTAACCTCCAATTCCTGGGCTCAAGAGATTCTCCTGCCTCCACCTCCCAAGTATCTGGGACCACAGGTGCCTGCCACAACGCCCGGTC